>JBCEWB010969353.1:0-15252 GCA_039654565.1 Peronia peronii | reverse complement strand
AAAAGACAGATTTCCCAGTCCTCAGTCAACACGGTTGACTGCACTTTACGATCACCCGAACGGTCCACCGTGGTGACTAAGTTGTGGCTAGGAAGCAGTATTAGCAGCCGTGCCTTGGGGTAAAGGATCCAAACTAAAGTTGAAATAATTAAGTTCTAACTGAAATGCACAGAATCCCTTATAATCCTACAATATGAAAAATACAAAAGAGAAATCAATATGTTTTTAAATGTCTAACTGGAATCTTGAAGTGAGTCTAAATCCACAATGGAACCCACAATACTTTTTACTCTCCTTTGAAATAACCTGTATCTCAGGAGAGAAAAGTCAAAATTATAATGTGCATTTCTCAGAATGATAAATTCCCTCAAAGTGATAGTGCAACACTAACTACTTATGTCTATTTTCTGTTTGTGGTTGCTTGAGATGAAACCTTATCATTATTATAAAACCATTAAAAGAAGAAGATGATGGCTTCTTGAATTGGGATTTAAGTAATAAAATAATCAGATTCATTTCCATTGCCCAAAGCAATTCTTTGTCTACTGTGTCTGTCCGAAAACCAGACATGATGTCAGCGATATTAGATATGCTAGTGAGACCTTTGTGCCCAGGCTACAGCAAACAATGGTGGAGGTAACAGTGCAGTCATGAACTGTCGACTGGAGAATAATCTAACTTTCAATTCGCAAAACGTGAGCTCTTATTTCTTGCCATTAGAAAAAAAAAGTAGGGGAGTAGAGAATCAGTAAGAGAATTGGTTGACTGACAAATGCTAACAGTCAGTAAGCAACACTGAGCTACTCACTTAACTAAACTGGTTTGTTATCAAGTTGATCTTGGCAAGGTTAAACGGTGACAATGTTAATAAATGTATCACCGTTCTTATCACTGGTAATAAAAATCCACTATAAAGAAGAGATTGAAATTTAGGAGATTATACTATAATATATAAAAGATGGGACACAAAATGAGAGAAATATGTTATCCAGATGATCTAGATCTAACTGATTCTCTAGTGTTTGGAACAAAAAAATTGACTATTGCAGAACTTACTTTGTCATGACAAATACTGTGTAAGACAAGTAAATAAAGTAAATATTCTGTTGTAAGATCACAAGATCAAGGGATGGAAACAATTAATTATTTGATGAAAGGCTGTTGACAAGGAAAAGTGAAAGGAAAAAAGTCACAGGATGGCTGCATCATAATTGTATGTGTAAATGTTCCTAGGTTTGTTCCTCCAGACTCTTATTCAAGACACATACTTACTGAATAGCTGTCCCCTGATTTTTTTTTTCAAATTATTTTTTAGTCTCATTTCATTCTTAAGTCTGCAGCAGCTGCAGATTCAAAAGGTTTTCATTATCAGTAGGCCTATAATTATAAATATCACAACCTACTTCTTGTTTCTGAACAGATGTTTATTTTCATGTATATACTAAATAAATAAAGCATTATATGTTAATATATTATGTTTCTTTATGTATGAATGTAGTCTAGTTATGAACAGCCTTCACGTATAGATCTACATTATCAATCTGTGTCAGCTTTTTTTGATAAGTTGCAATTTATCCTTGACACCAATATAACTGTGACTATCAAGTTGTCAGAAAAGCTGCATCAACATTCTCATTTATGAATTAAGGGAAAAACTGCACTTTTTGGAAATGCCACATTTCTGCTCTTATGTTGCAACTAACTGGAAAACTGTAGTTATGCTTTTGTTTTGCAACTTGTGGAAAAAACTGCATCAATCTCACATTTTGTGACTTGTTGGAATAGCTGTATTAAAGCTTTGATTTCGTAACTTGTTAGAAAAACTACATGTATACTCATATTCCACAACTTGTCAAAAAAGCTCCATTGAACCTGTTATTTTGTAACTTGTTTGAAAAACTGCATTAATGGTCATATCTCAAAATTTGTCAGAAAAGCTGCATTTAAGCTCTTAATTTGTAACTAGTCAGAAAAACTGCATCAGTGCTCACATTTTGCAATCTGTCAGAAAAGTGCTATTAAATCTCTTCTTTTGAAACTTATTGAAAAAACTGTGTCAATGCTTACATTTGGCAACTTGTCAGAAAAACTGCATTTATGTCATATTTTGCAAGTTGTCGGAAAAGCTCCGCAAAAGCTCTTGTTGGAAAACTGCGTTTATGCTCGTATTTCAAAAGTTGTCAGAAAAGCTAAATTAAAGCTTCTATTTTGCAACTTGTCGGGAACTCTGCATCAATGTACACATTTTGCAACTTGTTGGAAAAGCTTTATCAGCACTCATTTTATGTGAAAATAATACAAGATTTATGCAATATTACCATTATATAGATAATGCATAGGACAGGTCTTATCACATAATCAGTCTCATAATTTGCAGTTCACTGAATTGCTGGGCTTAAAATTAATCTTGACACCATCAGTACTGCTAGTCTACAGACCTAATTAGTACTCATCAATTAGCCATGAATATTTTAAAGTCCATAACTAATGTTTTCAACATGTGTCGTCAGCCTGCACATCTTCGTGTATTTAACCCGACTGGATCTGGAGTAGAGCTGACTGTTTATACATATACATCTAAAGGCCCAGTCCGTTAAAAATTGGTGAAAAAGTAGCGAAGTTATTTCTAATCATAAAGTTCTTATCAGTCAATTAAGTCTCATGTGTTATCACATCTTCCTTATCGTTTGGATCTTTTTGTTTCTTGTAATTTTTGTTCTCCCTCTTCCGCCACGGTGTGTTCCCCATCACTTGGATTTTGACTGACAGTGCTGATGATGCTATTCGCAGATTCGTGCATGACACAATCAGAACCTGAGAAGAAAAACCTATCAGTGGTTGGTCACATTGATTTGCAAAATAAACATATAAATGATATTTTTTAAAAAATAATATTGAATATGGATAGTTCAGGACCCAGTTTCTTAATTTACAGCTCAAGGCACAGTTAGCTGGGATTTGCACTACCACTTTAAGCATGTTCATCACTGCAAATTATTTTGTGGAAACAGAGAAACAAAACACTATTTTCACTATATTCATCAATGTACACGTACTAACTGCATTTTTTTCCTCTTCATTCTCTTGTTTCCTGAAATTGCACTTTATGTATTTTTGTTCAGGCAATAGATGATCCCCTTTCATTGTATATGTATACATAATGCATAAACAGATTCAGTTTAGAAAATACTGTGGTAGTTAGATTCACTAAACTTAATGCATCAATATGTGATCATGATTCTAAAACTGATGGCTCTGCAAAGTGGATAAGGAAACAAAAGACAGAAAGAAAAATATTTGGGAAATATCAAAATTATGTAGCCTACATGAAAACTGAATTCTGATTTTGTTACGATGATTTTCACTTTTTAGCTCTGAACATCAAAACCCTTACTTGGGACCAAAAAAAAAAAGAAAATTCTGTATAAGATGCATCTCCTAGAGACATGAATTTGTCACTGTTTTCATAGAATCCTTTCTTTAGTCATTAGTTTTACTCCTTAATTCATTAACGAGATCGGAAAGCCATTTTCTATATCTATTTGATGATGTCATCATACACAAAATTCTTTTTGGCCCTTCTATTTGGAACAAATGCTTGGCCAACAGTTCATTTATTTGCTGTCTCTAGAGACATGCATGTATATATTTAAAAATGTAACAGATCAACAGATCTGTATTTTCACTTGCTTTTCTATCTTCTATCCTTCTGCACTGATTGAAAAAAGGTGGATTATTTTTCACATTGAAAAATATCTTAATCTATATAATAATGAATGTATATCAACTTCAAAACTCAGTTCTTCCATAAACATTGTCCTTATTCCACCAACTCTGGCTGCATTATGTGACATCTCAAAGGGAAGACATGCAAAACTGGCATATTCAATTAAAAGCATGTAAGGGACTTTGTGGTGGCTTGAAAAAAAATGTTTTTTTTGTAAATGTCATTAAAATTTCAGATCATACGAAAATTGGAAATTCCAATAGCAAAAATATATAAACAAACAAAAAATAAAAAACATTACATGAACATAAAACAACCCAAAAGAATTCGCTTTCCGTGATAGTCATTTATATGGCATATTAGAATGAATCATCATGAATTGCCTGCTATTTGTCAGTTTTTTTAAAAAATAAATTTTGGGCTACTATGAACTAGTCGTAAAGATATTTTAATAGCGCATTGTTTAAGACTGAACAATAGCTACTATTATCAGCTATGAAACTACTGGTAGGTCCTATAGATTTCAGTGAAAAAAGTCTTATTTCTAGTTTTCTGCAAAATATAACCATAGATCGTAGAGTGCCTAGATGATCCACTCCCCGAAAATAATGTCCTTCCTCGCCTGCAGTGCCGTTATGCAAATGCGCAGACCATTCAGTATTGCCATGTGAACAATAGCTACTTCTATTACAAAGAAGTGCTTAAAAAAGTCAAGACTGTGGAATTTCAGATGCACTAATTCAAGTCGGCATCATCCGAATCTTTTACTCTTTAGATTTCCTCAATATCAGACCAGTAATTACCATTCACTGATTTAATCTAAAGATAATTACTTTGCCAAACCTAGTCTAGTCTGGACCTCTATTCGCGAACAGCATTGTTGACCCACTCAGGTCTCATTCATGCCTTTAGTGACCTTGACACAACGTATCAGCCTGTAACCGAGATTTCGGCTAGGGGATTGTTTGCTTTTGTTTTTTTTTGACACTATTCCCTTGACACTTTACAACTGTCCCTCAAAGAATTCATTGTCTAAGATGTCATTTTTGTGTGTTTTCACTTTTCTGATTCTATCTCTAAAGAGACAGCAAACACCAGGTAGGAGAGTTAAGGAATAGGCTTAATATCATTTTTGTTAAACCTAGTAAGTTTTTTAATACATCATAGATCCACATAATACTCCCAATCACAGTTTACCAGCCAGCTCCAAACGCCGGAGATTCACAGACTTAGTTCATTGTACTATGAAAGCAGTTTTCGGAAGAGTGAATGTGTGCCTTTTTTAAAACTGGTAATATATATGAATCTGTATTATAATTACAATTCCTATTTTTTTCTGGGGAAAAATTATTTTCATTTTACCACAGGGACAACTCTTCCTCTTTTAGGAATCAGAGATGGTTGATAAATTCATGATGGAAAGATCTCATTGATTCCAAGAAAACACAAATGCAGCTCTGTTGTTTTATGTTCCATGCATTTTGAAGGTAGCCAGTTTTGCAATTCAGAACTCAAATACACATAAACCACCCCTGCTCTCAGATTCGTAACCTTACGCCACTATACATAACAAGTCACCAATTTGTTGTCAGCGTTCTAGATCTGTAAAATCAGTGCATTAATTATTGGCATTATCACACACACAAACAGCTTCTATGTTTATGTGTGTGAGAGAGTGAGAGAGCCAGAGAAAGAGAGAGAGAGGAGAAAGAGAATGTAAAAGGAAAAAAAAAAGATAGTTCGGTGATCACCAACACAGACCACGCAAATAGGTCTCGCGCTGGCTGTGACGTGCGGACGCTTTAATAACAAAGGCGAAGAAGGGAGTGGATCATCTAGGAACTCTACGATCTATGATATAACTGACAATCTGAATTACATTCACACATTTCATTAAGATTTTCGATAATGAGAATTTTAAAAGACCTAATAGTTCACTTCAAGAAATATAAAATCCATGGATTTTGTGAAAATCAAATAAACCGCCTTTCCATTTTTCCCATATGAATTTAGCAAAGAAATTATATGAAGTGAAGAACTATGAACATGATACATAAAAATCCATTGCAACTGTTAATGTGAATATCAAAGGACCAGTAAGCAAAGGGTTCTAGGACGTGTTAAATAAATCCAATGGTTTTTTCATTAGTGGAAGCCATTTTATTTCATGATGATCAAGTATGTCAGCTTGTCCTAAAAATAATACAACAACCAGATCCACCTATTGGTTTGGCCAAGTAAGACATGTGTCTTTATCTTTGGATTTAAATATTTCAAGATCACATCACGCTCCTATTTTATCATACAAGTCACCGAGTCAGCTGGCTTTTATATTACAAGACTAAAAAATAGCTTACATGAATGTAACATGCATTTTTAATTATATATGGGTAGTTTGCTGTTATAAATTTTTGGCAAGGATGATAATGGAATACATTAATTAAATACAAAAACAAGAAAAATTTGGCTGAAATGTTAAAAGCTGGTTAATTTTCATTTTCGTAACATTATATTTGTTTATCCTGATCAAAGGTGACAATGGTGGAAAAAACAAAAAAAAAAATACTCATTGGACAGCTCAGCAGATCTAGTTAAAATGTATAAATACTAAGAATGAATTAAAATAGGTTGACTAAAATAAATCAGTAAATCTACATGGAAAAAACAAAGGTGGTACAATGCTGAAATGTCTAACCAATAGCACCATACAAACTAATTCAGTACAAACAGATATTTTTTTTTCTTTGACATGAAGGAATGCTGCATGAAAAATCAGCCCAGATATTAATCTTTTTTTCATGGTCACTAAAATTTTCCATTTTGTGTTTTTCCTCAAGATCATGCTTTATCTTTCCAGGTGACTACATTCACATTTTGGTATCAAAGCTGAGCACTAGAAGGATCAATGCTGGTGTAAAGAGAAGGGAATCTGAAATGTTCACATTCAGTAAGAAGTGCCTCCCTGCTGGCATGAATTACTCAGTGCATGACACTTCTGTCAATTCCCCAGCAGGCCTAGGTTCAAATTACTCATGAAAAAAAAATCTTGTATGTTGACATTTCAATGAAATTTACATGGTTTTTATATACAATTGACTCACAGAAAATCAGTAGTCACTCTTTTCTCTTATAACAAATGACTGAGAAGGATTTTTAACAAAAGAACAAAAATACTTTCTTCTTTTTAATTTTTCGGTGTTTCTAATTGTTTTCTTTAAATAATGTCAAAATATTGCAGTGAAAAACCCATCTTTGATAAAATCCAAATATGTCAAACAAGATCAATTCAAGCCAAATGTATCAAATTACCTCAGATTCAGCTCTTTATTCTTATCAGTGAATTATCATTGTATAGCTGAATTATCATTGTACAGTATAATATACAGTGTACAATGTGCAGTGATTTGTACAGTGAATTCATTGTACAGTTTTATTCAAAATATTTGTTAAGTTTTTATTAAGACAATAAATATTCATCAACTTAATTATTTTTCACAACTGATCATAACAGTCTTTATATTGTGTTTTTCCAGTTTATTCTTTAAAAGGCATTTGTTTACTCAATATTCAGATTGTCTGAAAAACTTATAACTTTCCTTCTACATTGGCATTTCATTTAGCTCAAATCAATACTCTGTCATTTCACTTTCTATCGAAAACTGCACTGGAATCTTACAGAAAAATAATCACAAAGAGCTGAGTTCTCAATTGTTTGTCTGAAAATTTTGCAATAGTAAAGAGCATTATGTGGCCACATAGACATGGACTCAATAATTTTTTCAAGTTTTGGTCAGAGCATGTAAGAAATCTGTCTAAGGACAGATAAAAATAAGGTTTGCGCCATAAAAATTATCATGGTTATCACCCATAAACAGTATGCCAAAGATGAAAAACAACTATTTAAATGAAGGGCAATGTAAATTTGGACACAAGAGATTTCTTTCAAAGAAAACCTGGCACACTGGCATAAAGAATAGGACTATTGTATATTCTCTCACAGGTTTGGCTATCTATTTTTTGTGCTAGGCCAAGACATTGACCCAGACAGTATAATACATGATTATACTCATCTGAAAAATTACATTCCACTTCAGCTTATTCTCTTCCAATAGGCTGTGAGACAAAACAATCTTTGGTCAAATCTGTAACATCTGATTCAAAGGGATCTTCAAACTGTGCACGCATAAACATATACCCACTATGTTATTTTTATCTGAACAGATTTTGAGAACTGAAATCTTCTCAGAACTGAAACATTCTGTCCTAGATTTGGCTTGCTCACTTAATTACTTTGCTACAATGCCAACTGACTGAAGTTGGTGTAGGCAGCCATGCTATTCCTACTACATCTGTTGTCTTTCATTGCTAGTGCAGATCAATTAGTTCACCCAAACAAATCATCAATCTATCCCACAAAAACTGTCTCAAAGGCAGTGAGGGTCAGCATATGTTGTTTTCATTAGAATTTGACAATTTGTCATGCTATATCACCATAGTGCATCCAAAGAACCTTACACTTGTAGGGCATCAAACAAAAAAAAAGTTGATCATTTATTTCTCTGACAGAAACAGATTCCTTGCTTTTGCAAACATTTGCCAGTGAGAGATTTTACAAAACATTTGTGCTTTTTGACAAGTTTTGATTTTTAGTAACTGATAATCAATGGTCATATAAATTAACTGACAAATATTTTTTTTTCATGCATAAATTGTTCCTTCAATCATTTCTAGCAACAAAAATAACCATTGGGCATTTCATGAGAGAAGATATGAAGTGATCAAATGAAAAATGAAAAATATCTTTTCAATACTGGAAAATTTTGTATGGTGAGCAGTTTAACTACTGGAAAAGCTATAATAAGTTGAAATATCCTGGGAAATATTTAATTTACCATTTCATTCACATTGATGGAAATATACCAGAAAATAACATAATTATGGAGTGGGTGAAATGCCCCTAAAAAAAAAAAAAATCACATATAATGCCAAAATTTAGGTCTGACATGACAGAATTAATCCTTCAATTGGCAGATGTAAAAAAAAAAATGGAACAGTTATATTAAATTTGCAAATGGATATTGTGAAATGTAACAATTTTTGACAGTCTTATGGTAATGGACAGGAAATTCACATCAGTTGATTGAAAGTTACTTAATGTTCACAGGTATCTGTGTCATTCTTTATCCACTGACTCAATAAATCACTAAATAAAACAATGGCATACTTAATTAACTCTGCTAAATGTCCATTGCACAAATAGTGGTTTACTCTAAAGAAATACTTTTCACAGATGAAGATTTCGAACTTGGGGATTTAGCTTGGGAAGAAAAAGAAACAGGTGCCTCACACAATGTTAGATAGGGATGAGATCTCTGTTCTAAAGGGAAAACAGAATTGAAACATCTGCTAATACAAATAAAGAGAGTTAATGGTATGGATTCCACAATCTAAACAGTGACAATTTTTCATTTTTCTGAAAATGAGGATAATAACAACAGAATGAAATAGCTATATGAACTTTTAATATACATGTATATCAAAGATACGAAATTTGGCACATGCATTATGCCTTTATTGGTATGCACTACAATATTGTATATCTTTCTGCACAAAAAATTTCTCAGATGAAGTCATTTGGAACATAAGGGATGCTGCTTCATATAATACAAGTTATGGGTTAGTTTGATTCTACTGGCTATGAATTCTACCTGACAATGAAGACAAATGAGTCGGAAGTCACTCCCGGTGATCACGAGTTATGGCCGTTTTTAACTATTTTCTGACTCAGATACCAAATATTTTTTCATTTAAGAAAAGACTAAATTTTCGCTTTGTGGAAACAAATAAAAAATTTTGGTAACTTGGTCAAAAAATAGTTAAAAATGGCTGTAACTTGAAATCTCCTGGCGTGACTTCGACTCATTTGCTCTGGGCGCGAGACATATATGTACAAGCTCAGCCACTTTCCCTTTCACTGGTCTTTGAATGACAGATTTTTGCTGGTCAAATTTTTGTTTCCACACTTGAAGGGTGAAAAAAGAAAAAAAAAAACCGGGTCAAATTGACATTTTTGGATTTTGTTCTAGTTGTTCAGCAATTTTACTTTTCAAGAACAACACCTGGAGTGGATGAATTACAAAGAAAGGGTGATATTTAAAGATTGTGAAGCATTCCTAGCATAAAATATGACTTTAGTTGCCATACTAAAAATTATTTGAGACGTTATATGATGAAATCAGACGCTCGTCAAACTGAGCCGACCAGAGAAATCACGTGTTTTTCAACAAGGAATTAATTTTTAACACATTCTTTTTTCTTCACCAAACCATTCTACATCAATCTAGAAATGCATTTCAGAGTTTACTTTGCTAAACTAGATCCAAAAAAAGCCCAAAAATTGCATTTTAGTGGCATGGCCTAACAAGGATTAATAAGGATTTACAAAAGTGATCGGCCATTTTCTCAATAAATTCGGCTGCAGCCACAGGTCACTCCTTTCATCTTTAATCGCCAATATCTCAACTTCTGCCTAAGGTAGAACAATCATTTTTTCACACACTGAAAGGGAGATGAATAACCTTTACAGTGCAATAACTCCATATGCCCAAAATTTGACGGGAGCTTGATTTCATCATGTCGCATCTCATTTGTTTTCCTCATGCGTGATCAATACATTCTCAAAATCTCAGAAACTTTAGCAGACAGGTCCACCATTAATTTACATATATCACCTCTAATGTTTATCTATCCAGTAAGGTAATTTTGAAGTCTCAGTAGAAATTTTGTGTGTTCTTTAAGCCAAAACCATAAAATTATGGAAAAAAAATTAAATGAAAAAAAAGCGGTTCCTCTAATGCATGAAAATAACCCACAAACTTACACCAATACTGATATGCCAAATATGTTATTAGATACAGCATGTGCTTCCATTCAATACACAAAAGACCTTTCAAAAAATCTTCAAAACTTCTATGATTATAAGATTGCAATTTTTTCTCTTAAAATCCAGTGTGGCCACTGCTTTTTATGCTATATTGATAATTTTTGTTGTTGTTTCATGTCAGCAGGATATGGTTGATCCATGTACTCACAAAAAATGTTGAAATAGCCATATTTACAGTTTTTGAATTTTCAGTTGTGTCCCCCCTTAAACAGAAAGTGTTGTTGCCTTCTTCCTCAGAACTACCTCATGCATTAAAAGCTCTCTCCTATAATGCATATATATTGGCAAACTTAGAACTACATGCAATATATGGTGCCTAAAATGCATTTTACAAGTCATACATTGCTGAAGACAGAATCAAGTCATGGAGCAATAAAATCAGCTGAGGCTATGAGGCAACTAGAGGGGTAAAAAGGTAACTAAACCAGCTGTTTTAAAACCTCAGAGATATCACTTTCTCATAGATGAATTCTAAGACAAACTTATGATTTCATGGCTAAATTCCCAATAGCCTGAAAATGATCTTCTTGTAGGTAATCAATGTCTTAAAACAAACCTTGTGTGATAATAAATTTTCTCACACAGGGCATGACTGACACTATGAAAACTACTTTATGAATCTGCAGATGAATATCTTTATTCTGTCTGGTTCATAATATAAAAATATTTCTGGCAGAAAGATCAAATCAGATAACATTCTAGCATGTCATTTCAACAGGTGCATCTTGATTGTTCATGAAAAGTAAAAGTTCTTAGATCTCGAAGATGTAGTGAAATGCTACTTGTACAATTATCACATATGAGTATCCAAACACATTTCTTATTTCACTTACAGTGGCGATGAAATTGAATTCTAGACATGATTATTTAACTGAGCAATTAGAAAATGACATGGTAGTAATCTACAGGATTACTCTCTGAACTGTGTTTTTGGTCACTGAAAGTACAGCTGAGTTCACTCAGAATGAACTCTGATAATTCGAATGAAAATGAAACATTAGTCCTCTTTGTGCCCATTAAATGCCTCTCACATAATTCGAAGCCATTGCCATGAGTTTCTTTTAAATCAAACCGGTCAGTGCCACCACAAAGGTAAAAATTGACTTTTGTTCTTTCCACGTGGTTCCCACCCACATAAAACAAAGGAGACAGCGTTGTGGATAGGGCTGGAGGGATTAGGCAATTAATTTACATACATGTATTGTGAATGTGCCCCACACCGCGGTGTTAAGTGGGCCTATGTTTTCAGAGGGGTGGGTGGAGGGGGAGGAGAAAGGCAACGTACAAGGAGCAGCAATACCGAGCAATCGATCGATAGTCAAGCATCCTCGCAGAGCCTTAGAGTACAGGCAGACACAGTCAAATACGTACATGTATGGTAGATCCAGATTTACTATTACGATACTTCATGTGTAGGAACCTATAAAAAGGCCTGTGTTATAATCACTATGCATTTTTGTACAGCTGAGATAACCACCACGGCAGAAGGTTGAAAAGCTTAACAAAATTGTAATCGTAACCGTAACTGTTACAATCACTGTCTTCATAGTTCTAGCACCGTGACAGTATAGATCCAGTCAGTTTCTACATCATGCTCGCTCTTTTGCCTGCACTTGACTAGCTTTATAGACTAGATCTACGTGATGGCTTCCTCTAACCGATTGAAGAGAAAGATGATGGCTCTTTCCATTCAGTTGAAAATTATGAGAGTTGTTTCCCTTGTTAAAAAA
The DNA here is from genome assembly GCA_039654565.1 of Peronia peronii. Lineage (NCBI taxonomy): Eukaryota > Metazoa > Mollusca > Gastropoda > Systellommatophora > Onchidiidae > Peronia > Peronia peronii. The sequence continues at coordinate 2,852 of JBCEWB010969353.1, read as the reverse complement.
AACTGGAAGACGAACGCTCATAAATCAAACCCATTTGGGTGGTCCCAGCAAATTTGATTTAAGCAGACTCGACTGAATGTGATATGTCAGGTTGAACCTTTTCTTTTCAATGTACTGTACAAAATGAAGCAACTCCTAGTAAAATTTAACAGGCTTTAACATAAGTTCAGAATTTCCTGGATCTTAACTAAATGACTTTTTCAAAGCATGGAGGAAATAGTAAAAATTACATGAAAAAATGAAGAACTCATGATAAGGGGTCTACAATATGTCATTCAAAAAGGATTTCATTGTACGAAGTGGCTAGCCGGACTTATTGACAACACCTGTTGTTTTGGATTATAGTATTATAATGTTAATTTTTAGCAAGACCTGACAGTCATCCCTGGCTGAATAGATAAGTGACCAGACTGATATTCCCATGACCCGGGTTCAAACCCCAGCCATGCCATTTTTATTTTTTTTTAGTAATAAAAATTTAATGTGTGTGTATTTGACATAGTTTTTGTGTTTCATGTACAATAATTGAGGGATTAATTGAAGGAAATGCTTTTCCTAGATACATCTTGCATACGTCATCCACTGAGAGTGAAGGGTTCATCTCCAACTCCAATGCGTTCACATCTGTAGATCTGTATACTTTCTTTTCTGTTCCTTGTAACATGTGTGTGTTTGTGTCTTCTTGACAGAAGGTTTGTATTTTTCTGTCTTTTTTGTCTATTTTGTTTTTTTTTTTAGGATGTAATTGAAGGAGATGTACTCTCATGTAGAATGGAGTGATCTGGATCTAGATCTAGACCTCATTCAGTGTTTCAAATATTTAAAAAAAAAGGATCGTCAAGCTAGATGATAAAACTTAACCATCATTTACTGATTAACATATTTTTAGCTAAATGTCTTTAAAGCTGTATGCACATTCCTACCACCCCCTCCCAAAGGAACAAGATGCAGACATTGAACTTCATGGCTACATGATATAATGACATGGACTGAAGAAGTCCGGCTAGACTTCGAGACTATACGGGCTTAAGTCCGGCTAGCCATGGCCTTCATTGTATGTGTTCATACTATCTCACAAATAGAGATTATTTCATCTATAACATATCACATATTTGTTACACTATGTTGGCATCATCCATGCATGAACTGGCTTGGTCTATTATATGGATTCCAATGCTAGAGCTCTTAAATAATAGCAACATCATCACGATGTCAAATAATTGTTTCAATCTTGTTTGACCCATAGAAAGCTCAAAAGCTTTCATTATCATAAAACAGCACATATTCAAAAGGAAAAAAAAAGTCAGAGGAAATGAATGACAGTGAAAACTGATTATGAAATTGTTTTTACCACATTCTGACATGACTGAAATGACCAAACTTAGAGTGTGTGTATGATTGTGACCACATATATGTATAATATATATATATAACAAGTTAGCAGAAAACAGTGAAAAAAAAAAGGACATTTTTAATTTCAAAGCCCCATTCTTCTCCTTTCATTCTGTATAAAACCAAATAACTCTGTAAAACTCATGACTTTCAACAACAAAAATTCATATCTATTTAATTATTTTTGCAGTCTCTTGAAGTAACAAATTTCTATTTGAGAATTAAAATGGCAGTGTGATAGTTTCAAGAGTAAAGAAGTTTTTCTTTCAGACAATTTCAGAATAATTGAAAAAGAAAAAATTGATTGCAGCTTTCCTATCAAAGAGAATTTTGGTTTACTTGATTGCTTCAAGAGCATCTACAAAATAATGCTGGCATGCTTGGGTGATACATTCTGAAAGCAAAATATTGTAACAGTAGTCCATAGAACATTTCAGCCCATCAGTTCTTTTCAGTCCAGCTGTAATTGAAAGCTGAGCACATATAATTACATGAATAATTGTATATAACTTTTAAAAACAAAAAAGGTCATGATAATGCTGTACAAGTATGACTCGTGCCATTCCAAATAGCTGACATTATAACGTACATATACACAAATCAACTGAGGAGAACTATTAAAGCAATAACACTGAACAATTACTAACTGTTAATTTTTAACCAAAGTTCTTCATTTCACCGAACACAGCATATGAGGGCACTACTGGCATATAATGCATGGCAGTCTCAATTCAAATAATCATCCACATTTCATCAAAAAAAAAATAATAATACGAATTATTGACTTTTGCTTCAGTTGTGTGATTCTAAAGAAAATGGTGATGATGACAAAATTTTCAAACTGGGTGGAGGACATACTTTGAAAACACATATGTAACCTCCTTGATTTATAAATCTGACAGAGAATCAATCAGCAAAAAGTTCAGACAGACAGTGAAAGTAATCTGAATGAATTTGGTGACTTCCAGCATTCAGTAAGATGTCAGTTCTGTACAAACCTATAAGTGTGGCCAGGATACTTAATAGAATCTTATTGTGCAACATCAAATCTAGGTGTGAATGATGATGAATGTTCTTCCCATCATTCAGCAGTGGTGCATTCAAAAGCACAAGACAAATTTTGGTGGAGAACATCCAGCAGTAAAGGAAAAAATCCTTCCCTCCTCTTTTTTTTTTTTTAAAGCAAAATAGATTCATAAAAAAATTCTTTTAAATGGTTAAGGCTGGACAGACCTCAGCACATGTATTCAGGGCAGATTAAATTGACTTTGCTGTCTCTGGAAGTCCAATAGCAAGTCAGCATCAATCTAACAACTGTGCACCAGTATTATTCTTAACATTTGCAGGGATGTCAAACTGTTTTCACAAAAAAGTCAGAAAGTTTTGCAGGGGGGGGGGGGGGGGGGGGGGGGGGGGGGGGGGGGGGGGGGGGGGGGGGGGGGGGGGGGGGGGGGGGGGGG
>JBCEWB010969243.1:0-15252 GCA_039654565.1 Peronia peronii | reverse complement strand
AACGGAATATCGGAAGAACAAAATTTTGAAAAAAAATTGTCGATATCGATATTTTTCAGCCGCAGATCGCCTTAAAAGAACAGTGACTCATTGATGGCTGCCCAGATACCCATTCAGGCTCCAATTTAAGCAAATCTCTGGCATACTACAATTGTGGCTGCTAACAGAAACTTTGCGATCAAATATTGAACCTTTAAATGACAATCTTAAGTATGGACTTCCATGCACTGAAAAAGGTTTTCATTCCCTTTTTTAAATACTTCCATCTCCTTAAATATTCCTCCAGTTCTGGAAACTGTTCATTTGATTTTTATACAGCCTTTGGACAAACCTTGGGTGAAGAAAAGGCATTTTCAAAATTTAATCTTGCTCCTTCTCAAAATGCAATCAGCACCTCAATCTAAAAATCAAACTATGAATGGACTGATCTAAATCTAAAAACCAGTTTTCAGATGAGCAAAATGTCAAGGTATTAGTACTCAGTGCTGTGAGTTGGATGAAGCAGGTAATGGGAATACCGAATAATTCAAGACTCAGCTTACTCACTCTCTTTGACCATCAAGAAATGTCTCTTCATATAGGAAATTATAATAAACAGCTTAGATTTCAAAGCGCATCAGATATCTCAGTATACTACATCTAGATATATATACCACTGAAAAGTTTTGTCAAAAATTGATCCATAAAAAAATTATTTCTATCTACCTGGCTTCACAGTGGATGATTATTGTTGACTGAATGCAAACAAACTGAAACAAAACTCATGTGCTCTGCAGGCAAACAGCATAAATTTCATGAATTTATCAGTCCATTGAAGCAGTGCAGAGAACATTTTCATAAATAAAAGTTTTTCCAACATTCTAAGTTTCCTAATCAAAATATTTTCTTCAGGCCCTGGATATTATTATTCATGAGTGACAAATTTCTTTGATTGTTTGCATGCACAAAAAGACAATATTAAAAGTAAGTTAATGTCCAGTCTTAGACAGAAAACAGACACTTCATTGCATTACACATGGTACAATTTTGGTTTTATCTTAGGGGAAAAAAAGAAAGAAAGAAAGAATGAAAGGACAAAAGAAAGTGAGGAAGAAAGAAAAAAAGAAAGAAAGAATAATTTGCATACCTGAGTTTGTCCCACATTTTCTCTGTTCTCTACAGGGAAACTTTCCATTTGAATATTGGACTTGAAGGTGTAGTGGAAGTCAGATGCAAAAGCTGCTGGAATTGTCACCAGTAGATATTCGACTGGCAGTGGTCTAGCTATATGAGTCACTTCATTGCCATAATTGTCTTTGTCCTGTATAAAGCAAAAAAAACACAGAAAAAAAATTATTTGCATACTCTGCGATTCAATAGGACAAAAGCCTTCTCTAATTCTAAGGATGTTTAATAAACATCTACTACAAATAAAACAATGGGCATCTTTGTGACATGGATGACATCCAGGGCTGCCAATCTTCAGAAACATAAATCAGTAGTTTTATCAGTAGTCTAGCTCAATTTTCAGTAGTTATCCGTTCCATCTGAAACAAGGGATTAATATAGAAAAATGCTTTTGACAATAAGGCTGGGCAGGGTACATACTGACATTTTATTTAAAACATCATTATAATTAATGTAAATAACGGAAATGTAATAGTCGGCCACCCATTTACACATTATGCACAACAAGCAACAACATCCAGTTCCTTAAACGTGCTGAGCAGTAACTCTTCAATTTCCTCAACTGATGCTCACTGAACTCTGTCATCTGATATGCACAGACAAATTATGATTTAGATTGACTGAACTCAGGACATCCTTCGACAACTGCTTAGATGATCTAGGGATCAACAGCTCAAACCAGTATCCTATCATCACTACTGAACGAGAGAAAAGCTAAATCTAGCCTCATCACGCTTTTCTCAGATCATGACCATATCATTTGTTTTTGCCGCAAGATCACTAAATTTGATTTTCAATCAACAGCTTTCATGATGTGATCACTCAAGTGAATATTGTCAGATTTGAGGAACTCAGCACAAGAATTTCTTGTTCTAAAATCTCAAGAAGCTATCCAAAAGCCCAATCTGCCCTTGTGACAAGCATGCACGTGATTATCATACTTCCATTTTCATGTTTGTTGTGCAGGATTTGCGTTGCATTAAAAAAAAAAAACAAAGAAACATAATCAGCCGGTCGATCAATTGTAGTGACCATGAGGTGTGACCACTGACATCATTAAAATTTCAACCCACAGTGGAGAAAATAGTTCGGATCAGCCAGTTTTCACCTATTTCTATTCGCAGATTACCTATGGTAACCATAGTTCCGTAACAGAATCGAATTTCCTTAACAATTTTGAAAGATCCATAATCAGCTGGCAGCCCTGCTTATCATATATTCTTCAAGATATAACATTTTCATATATTTTTAAACATCAGTTTTGATCTAAGTGACTGACCTTGTAGAATACATCTGGTACATACTGCTCATTGCTGGATTCTTTGACATAACCCAATTGTGGGACATCTCTAGTGGGAAGCAGACAGTCATCTCTCACTAGTGCCATGCACTGATTGGACACTTGATAGCCCTCAAAGTGAATCTGGTTGTCATTGTCCCCTGAAATCAAATATTGCAACTATAAAAGCTACAATAATAATAATAATCAAACAGCTCTCATGAGTTTTAAGTGAAAAGAATACATCAAAAATGAACAAGCTGATATTTGGGCATCCTGGTCTCATGTATGCCCTAAAAGAATATCATAAGAATCAACATGAAAACCCCATTCAATATACCAAATGACTTACAAATGCTGCTTTTATATTCACCATAAATAAGCATAATGGAGCCATGATCATGAGATCCCTCACAAAATCTAAACTTGAACAATTAATATAAAAAGTTGCACACAGATTTATCTTAGTTTAAAATACAGTCCTGGATTGGGCTGCAATTTTACAAGGAATGACTGATTAAAATGCTGGGAGACATAATGTAGTTCAAGTGCTTGGATGAATGGTGAAAGATAATTTTACTGATATAGAGGCAAGAACAAAGAAACGAAAAAAAAAAAGCCTTTAACCACTTCACTGCTATGTGCAGTAGAAGTACGTCATTTGAAGACCTATCTCATGTGCTAAAAGATGTATTGATACGTCCAATTCCAACCATCTCACCAGCACAGTCCTCTGCTCGCTCTCATGCATAATTAACCCCGCCCACTCGGCTCCAGCCGACCGTGGGCCAATAGGCGGCTGTCCACCTCTTTGCCAGGAGCAATCCACAGCTTCAGCTATTACTGAATGTTACGTGAGAATTACATATATACGCCTGACTTGGAATCTAAACGCTACCTCGACTCATCCCCCGATGCACGGCATGCGGCATCTATCAAAAGATTCTACGTATTGATGTGAACCAAACTGGCCAGTGATCAAAACATCAGAGCCCTCTAGTGTCTCTAGCTTTGTTTTATCCCGTCTAACCTTTCTAATACATGTATCTATGCTAAGATCCTCAACCCGGCGATACCTAACGATGGGAAGTGAAAGAGAGAGAGAGAGAGAGAAATAAAGATAGACTGAGAATGACTTGAGTGAGTGAGAGAACTAGTGAATGAGTGAGTGAATAACTTATTGCGTGAGCTGTCAAGCGAATGATGAGAGTTGGTCTGTGTGTTTGTCCTAGGTCTCTACCCTGTTTCTGTGTGATTTTAGAAGCAGCTATGCTTGTGACTTCTGGATCCGAAAAAGAAGTAAATAAATAAATAAAATTCGGCTGCAATGACAGCAATACCAAGGTTCTTCTGCAAATGGGTTTAAAACTTTGGTTTAAACCCTGGAAAAACTCTTTTCCCCTCCCCCCCCCCCCCCCCAACACACACACAGCCTTTCTCTGCTTCTCTGATCAATCACAGAATCACAGGAGATATACTGTGCGCTCGTTGTTCCTTCATCTACTTCTTTGTTTTTCTCTTTTCCCAGCAATTCTCAGTTACTTATATTTTCATAATGGTCGATAACAGCCAAAGCTTCTGATTGGTTTGTTCCATTCTTCTTCTTGCTTTCATGTGGCATAAGGATGGAGCAATGAAAGGCCAAACATTGAGCAGAAAGCAAACAATTATATATAATAATAATACATATGCAGTGGCAGGGAGTCCACAATATTTTGCTATGTCCATTTGTTCATGAGCAACCATGATGTAATCAACCACGAATTTCTTTATGACCGAGGAAATTTATCATGATGCTGACAGTGGCGATGAAGATTTCAATCCTACTGATGACAGCATACATCTGGAGGGCATGTTCAATAGTGACAGTGAGAGTGACTCTGAAGTATATGTGATGGGACAAGAAGAAACGCTATGCAGCAGCTCCCAATCTTTTGATCTGACTGCTGGTCACTGTTTTATCCATCTTCATGTAGATCTATAGTAGGTCTTGCTGATAATTTACCCTCCAACATCAACACTTTCCCATTCACAGCTAGGGCAACCTTACATGAACTGGACAGCTTGTGTTATATTACAATAGAATTAGATCTGTCCGGCAGTCAGGCAGAGAACAGCTAGCAGAATGGAAAGCCAGTTGGAGGAGGGGGTGGGGGGGAGATGGGTAGATGGCCGGTGCCTTTTCGTCTCACTTTCGGTTTCATTTACGGTTGGCTGGTGCACAATGGGCGTGGCTGAGTGACCATCGTCAGACGCGATGGGGTAGCAACGAACTGAGCGGGCGAGACTGATCGGTATCATTGGTGCTTAGCACAGGGCTGCAAACAGTGCAGAAATTTATTAGCAGTGAAGCGGTTAAGGATTGCCAACTGTATTCCAAGATCATAAATTTTTGTCACATATGGTTTCACAATCAACACACTATGTAATATAAAAAAATCAACTACAGCAGCAAACAGAAATGAAATGTGAAAAATTAATTGACATTAAATTAGAAAATAAATAAGTCAACAGAAAGTGAAATAGTCATTTACTATCATAGTCTGTTTCATAAGCCAAGCAGTCACAAGAGTTCTTCACAAGGATCACTTACAAAAGCTAGCGGCAGCAATTATTCACAGGCATTCAATGCAAGAGTGCTTCTAATTTCCACACTTATTTCTATATATATTGCTAAGAATGATTCTAAAATGTTTCCACAAAAATATAAGAAAGTATGTCTACAGATTATTATACATTCATCTGGACTCACCAGTAACAACAACAGTGACAAACTTGGATCCAAAATGACCATCAGGAGACAATCTGCAGGGATTAGGAAATCTGTTCTGGAAATCTGCAGCCATTATGCATTCTTCAGCACTAAGGAAGTGAGAATCCTGATTTTTTAAAAAAAACAGCAATAAATCAGTTCTAATTAAGTTTCTCCACAAATGTGCACCACCACTGACTGTTAATGTTCATGAAAATGGTGCATGAAAAAAAAATTTTAAAATTCTATAATATGATCAAAATTTTCTACAGAAGAAAAAAAAGCATCCTATAGCCAGTCAATATTCTTTATCTATGACAGTGGCGAACAAAACTGAATATGCAAAAATAGAAAATGGAAAACAAAAATAAATACATAAATGTCATGAAGACTTCAAACCTGATTTCCTCAAAAAACACTGAAAAATATTTTGGAGAGAATTTTTATTTTTTAACCAATCTAGTTGAAATTTAGCATAAATTTGTGTATAATGTGGAGTAAAATGGCGCATGCATTTTCTTTATATTTGTTGTTTCAAGAAAATGCCGCCTATAAGGCCAATAAATAATAGTAAATGTGTTTTAGTTGCATACAGTTTTCAAAAACTCTATGAAATGTAGTTCTTTTGAAACAGAACTCTCATGGACAAAAAGCAAAAACCAATGCATGTCTTTGATAAAGCGTGTGTCAGATTCTTAATTTCTTAAAAATTGGCTTGTATTTGATTTTGAAATTGCACATTTTACAGGTTCAAAATTCAATATGGCACTTCTTCCACAGCAAGATAATATCATTATTTTGAAATACCAATTCAAATGAGCAGTTAAATTGTCTAGCTATATAACTTTGCAAAACCGCCCTCAGAACTGCCTCCTCTCTATCGGGCTCTGTCTTGACTTAGATCTAATCCCATACCAATACTTACAATATTGCCTCTGAAATTTTTCACTGTTCCTTTGGAGAGATCATCTGCTACCAAATCTGTGAAGATCCAGCCTATTGGACGCAATCCCATCTTTTCCGCAGCAGCCATCACAACTGCTTCTTTGGGATCAGGCTTCAGCTCGATCTTGTTAACAGTTGTTTCCTATTGGAAGTACATGTACATCTATCAGTTGAAGAGAAGATCTAAAGCAAGATATGATCTAAATCATTCACCAAATTCCCAAAACTAAGAAGCTTTTCACACCATTTGATATAAATTGTCAGTCACAAACATTATTGTGTCTTGAGCAACTGATTACTAGCTAAGCTACATGTCAATTTATATTAAAGCATTATTGATGCTTTAGACACTGGAGTTCATACTTTTTTATTTCAGCCCTATGGCTTTTGACATTTTACTGCATGTCTGGATGTAGATATGTAAAACTAGTTCCGCTGTGAACAAAGCATGTCAGTTGGAATGAGCATAGGATTTAAATTGACTTAATATAACCTCCCCCCCCCCCCTTTTTAAAATTTTTTTTTATACAAACTTTAGATGCAATCCAGCTATTTCACGGTACAAAGTAAAACAGACAAGGCGAAAGTACAATACTAAAATACTAAGCTGACAAATTATATAACCAATAGATAAGTAATTGAAATACTGAATTAAAAAACTGCTTCTCTGCATCACACCATAAAAGATAAGAGGAAAGTCAACTCCCTCATGATTGTTATGATGTATCTTTGTCAACTATGTCGAAAAAAATCTTCTACTCATTTACCTGAGGAGGTTCATAGATTGCTGCCACCCTTGCTCTTATTCCAAGAGGAACATCTTTGAACATTTCATAACGACCATATAAGATGCCAATGCGCTGACAGCCAGAGAAACGCCAGTAGTTTAGAAATCTGTCTGCTACAGCCGGATTTTCAAACATAATGTTGTCAACATGTCTATACTCCTGAAAAAAGTTTCGACAATTACAAACGAAAAGTCATAATTTTTAAATTTTTTTGTTTGTTTGTTTGTTACATGATTTAATTTTTCTTAGGATGTAATTTCAAAAATGGATCAACCTACAACTTTAACAAATTTACACCACTGCAGAATATTAACATAGGCATGATGACAACATAAATATACCTGACGGCAATCTGCATCTAAGATCTAGAAATCAATTATTTTTGTTTTTTCTTATATATTTTTCCTTTAACAGGAAAACATAAACAAAAAATATGCTCTGATCACAACAATTACTGAACAATCCCCTCGATTTCTAATTTGCACCGATATAGAATTCCTTTTCTGCCTTTTCACTTGAAGAAGTCATTTCAAGTCAACCTCGAAAGAGATGACACAGGATGATGATCCTAGGAGTTTGGATGAGTAATGAGCTTGAGATTTTATCATCAAACTTGAACATATGTACAAGTTTGACTTATTTGTTTACAAAGTACAATAATCATTTTCAAAACCTTGTATTATTTCTTATACTTTCAACACTGAAAATAGGTGCTGATTATATGAACTTTGAATATCTTTTATATTTCTAAAAGTATTTGTACTGAGAACATACCTGTCTGTTAAGAGTTACTGCATTGGGTTGGCACTTTGTGCAAATACCTCCGGGCCAGGGAGGATGTTCTTTACAACCTGGTTTTATTTTACAGCTCAAGTTTTCCAGATTCACAAATTTCCCCCTGAAACACAGAAACAGGTGTTTATGAAAATTTCATTCTGAGTGTAATTTTGAGAACAGCAATGCCAAAAGAATATTTCTTAAATTTTCCTTTTAACCTCATTGAAGCTTGTTATTTATCAAATTTAAATAAGTGATGCTACATTTAATTATTTTAATACTGATTAAGACTAAAACATGTTCTCACATTCATAAGAACTTGTTGCAAGAATCATTGGCCATATTCTTTTCTATCTTTGAATGAAACACTCTCATCTGAAAAACCATGCTTAAGGCATATCAGTAATTCATAATACTTTTACCCTTTTGCAATGCTTACAGAAAGTGAAATAGAAAGAAATTGTTTACTCACTTATCTACACCTCCTGTAAGTTTCCGTATGTATGAATGGAAGGATAAAAATTTGATTGGAGGATCACATTTGTTGAGGAACTCTTTGTCATACGGCTGTTAGAGAATAAAATACACTGTTATCAACAGCATTAAACCAACACACAGTTGAAAAGCAAATGCATATTTACTTTACAATTTTCAACTATGAGTTCAATTGAGTACAATAAAAGGATAAGACTAAATAGAAGAAGAAACATGCAAAGCCAAAATGCTTGTGGAGGAGGATGAATAAGGATCAAAGCAAGAATGTACATTACAGATTAGGAACCTTTGTTTTCTGGAAAAAAAAAAAAAAATCACATCTCTCAAAGTCATTGGCTGAACTATCTTCATCATGTTAATCCCAGAAATGCATGAAAATGATTTCCCCACCACACAGCCAATTGTAATTACAGGCCACACTGATGAAAAGAAAATGAATTTAACTACAAAGGAAGTTCTAATACATAGTCACAATACCTCAAGTGGAACACAATGAAGGCATTTCCCTTGTGGCCCATGCCTGCAGCTGCAATGGTTGAAAAAAAAAAAGAGAGAGAGAGAGAGGGAGAGAAAAAAAACACCATCATAACATTGTGCTGATAGTAATCAATAACTTTATTTAAAAAATAATTCAATCTTGTATGCAATAATCACATGTATAGTCAAATGGAAAGCTGTAGCAAAAATTGCATTTCAAGTGGTATGTTCTTTTAAAATTGTTATAAAAATCTCATACTAGTTGTTTTCACCAATAGCACCATAACATGCCATGATTATGATTATGGTTATGATCTATAAAAAACTATTCATGAAAATCATTTTAAAATCATACGCTATGATATTTGAGCACATCAGCAAAAACAAACAAACTAACAAACCAACAAATAAATAATTGAAACTATGAACAAATATGATGAGTTTAATTCCTTTTGGGACCTAAAAATAAAACTCAATCACAGTGCTTAAGAACCAATCTCATCTACTCTTAGACAGATCATATAATGGTTATGTATTGTAAATACAGATGTTCAACTACTAGAAAAATGTCTTAAATTTTTAATATAATTACAGTCCTTTAACTCACAATTGCTCATTGCGTTTCCTGTAGATTTTCCCATCTTCTTCACGAAGTAGTCTATCTACTTCATCTTCCAGAACATCTGGTACCAATGTTGCTAATCCAGTTTCACTGCTAGAGCTTGTGGGAATATCTGCTGATCCTGAAGAGAAGCCTTCTCTGGCTCTTTGACTGAAGTTCACATACAGCATATCACCATGCCTGCAGACATATTTAAATATGGAATCACTTTCACTATGGTAACATGGAAAGGTGGACATATCTTGGCTAAATTCCCACAACTCAAGAAATCACCGAACTTGTAATTAAACAGCAAATACCGATTGTTAACTTTTCACATAGTAACCAAATCTCTATGTAATTTTAATGTAAACTGAAAACTACAACTCACACTGAATCTATACAAAATTTACCAGAAAATACAAGAGTACATTCTCTTGAAAATTAGATCCAGAATGTTTTGTGGTATGTGGGATTAACAGTGCACACAAACTTCAGCAATTTTGGTATTTTTTTCCTTTTTATAAAACTGCATAGTCAAACTGATTTCCCCAAGTTTTACAGCCTTGTATATCAAAATTGAATGGGAGCTCACATAATTTTTTTCATTGCTCACAAAATTTCGCCTTTTACCTAGCATTTGATGTAAACAAAAAAGTTAAACTTATGTTTCCGAGTGGACGATTTTGACCCCATCACAATACGACCCCAAAGCCGGAAGTTGCATATCGTAAACGAAAGTAGATGATTTGTGTGGCGTTTGCATAAAAGTTACTAAAAGCAATACTGTATGCTATTTTTCATACATCTACAGTTCATCTCACTTTTAATGCAAGGTAGATAAAATGACCACAGATAGAATGTATCTTTTTAAAATCATTATTATTAAAGCCTTTATTAGCAACTATGCCCTGTACCTATAGTTCTAAATCTAGTTGCATCCAGTGGCCACTTTTCTCTTGTTCCTCATCCTTGGATTAACAACATTGGAAGAGAGAAACAACTTCAATGTTTATTTACTGTACTATATGCTAGTGCTCTTTGTTTGCATATCAGTTTCATATTGCTGAAGGAACATTAAAAGACATTACAATCTTACATTTCACACAGGTTCAAAACACCCTCCTGTTAGACCTATTTTGCAAAATCAAGTCAAGTATATAACTATTTTAAATTACTGACAGAAAACAAAATAACTAAACATTATGGATTGCTTTATGAGAAAAAAAAACAACATACAATCTGTAGATCTACTATTAATCTGCAACAAAACCCGCAAAAGGCTCATGGACTCGAAAACTACTGGATGTATCCATGAAATGAGGCACATAACACTGTTGCCTTACGATCTGTGTTTCTGCTTACATAAAACAAAACAGAACAGCAACAACAAAAATACCTACTGTCTTTGCTGTTATTCTAAAAAGGCAATAAAAACTGAACAGTAAACTCGTAAGAGTGTTTGATCCGAATTGTACGTTCCACAGGATGACACGTTCAAAACACCAAAAGTTTTCTTTGAGTAACATTCAGTTTAATCATCCAAAATACCAACATCGAGGTGCGCACGCTTGTCATACACTTTGAGTCGTAAGGGAGTATCGGTTTGACTTACGTTTAAAAAGTCTCCCACAAGGCGGTGGGTTCTCTTCTAGTAATTTATGACTGTTCATAAGATCACGCTTCAAATGCATTTTTCTAAATAAAGTTATCTCAAAAAAACATACTTTTCCAGAAAAAAACATCACTTTTAATATAATGAAATCATTGTCATGCATATTATTCATGCAAAACCAAATATTTTAAAATTCCAATAAAACAACATTGATTATACAGGACAAACGTTGTTTTTTTTATATTAAGTGGAGTTAGAACAAAACAGCACTGAGCTCAAGTCTCCAAAAAGTTTGAAAATTCCTATCTCCGAAACACATTTTTCAAATTCTCTTGTTAACTTTATCATTTCCTCAAAAATTTAAAATGAAAGTAAAAGGGCACATAGCAATAAAGATCGTAAACTGAGAGACTCATGCGGTTCTCATTTTACAGAGAAGTACTGTTATGTGGAACTTTGAAAGGCTCATATCTCAAAACTCAAAAAATGGAGATAGAACATTCTATCTGGATAAATATCTCTATTTAAGTCAACTGTGGATCTATTTCACTTTATGACTTACTTCTCTCATCAACTTAACTTTCATCGTGTCCTAATTATTTCCATATGCATTTCATTGTCTCCAAACATTTTCTTTAAGTTATACAGCTGACTGCGTTTCTGGAAACTAGTTATGTGACCACTTGAAACTGTGGTCAACCTTTATGTATGTACAATAAGTATGCAGAATACTCACTTTATATGATGATCACTTAGTCTCTTGGAACGTGATGCTCGAAGAAAACTTTTTTTGTTTCTGTCTTGGTAGAGTTCCCAACCCGTGTCTCCTAGGTCAAACAACTTTTGAACCTGATAAAAGTAACGTGTATGAATATCAAAACAGTTTGAAACAAATGGCAAGCATGCATTCAATTGAAACAATAGTTTCCTTTCCAATGAAATCATTTGTAATCTTCAGAAAACATTTAATCCACATATGAGAAACAGTATTTTTCACTTTATAGTGCCAGGGAGGGCGGAGATGTCCAGCAGGTGATTTTTTTTTTTTTTTAACTGTTACTTGTTACTGGAGAAAATTCTTTTTTACCTTTTCCATCGAATTCAGCATATTCAAATTAGAAAAAAAAATTTTTTTTTAATTAACTTTCTCGAATGATTTTGGCTTATCTGAAATGCTATCTCTGAAATCTATCTTCTCCGCCAAATATCAGTGGGACCTAATGAAACTTGCTCAAAGTTATTTGCCATATCATCTAAGAAGCTGCATATTTTCATTTCTTCATATACAAAAGAAAACTTATTTTTCTTCACAACTTACACACAGAATGAACTGCACGTATGTACTTTCTTTTTTTTGGTCTTGTTGTGCAAAATATTCCTGACAAATTTTAATTTGGTTCAGAAATAAAACAGTACTAACAAAATAGTGACAAAAGATCAGCTTTTGAGAATTTAAACAAAAAAACTAACAGAGAGAGTCTTGTATTCGAATTTTACACTCAAAATAGCCTTTTTTCACTTGCTAGCCCTCTCTTCATTATTTCATGATTTCTGTCTTATTTTGCTATTTCCTAGCTTTCCATATATATATATTATTTCAAATCTTGCTCTTTATCCCCACTCATCATAACAGCTCACATAGTGTCATTTACGGATTCTTAAGCCAATATGTGGCCTCCTTATCTTTCTTTGTCAAAATCAAGACTGTCTTTAGCTTTACTATGGCAGTGTCCACAACTATGTTCTAAAAGCAGCAGAAATAAAAAAGAATTTCACTCTTCATAAGACGTAGAGATTCATTTTAGAGCATCTGGTGAAAGCTTATACTGATATTCTGCATGATCGTGAGTCTATTTTGCCTCAGTGTGGTCACCCAATGTCCATTCCTGGCATTGGGGCTCAAGATATTGCTAGGAAAGGTCATAATCAAGAGTTCAGGTACCCTTTGCCTGTGTCGTTGATCTATCGCTGCATAAATAGCAACCAGGAAGGAGCCAAATTTTGGTTGACAGTAGAAGGGCCCACCAGTTGTGTGACCATGGGTCAAACACATTAGAATGGACATATAAATACTATTCCTATTCAGAAAAGACAGAACTTTCAAGAGAGAACAAAAACCCAAAATCATTTTTTTTGTTTTTAGAAAAAACAATAATTCAGGATGAAATCCACACCCCCCCTCCCCCCCCCCCACTCCTCCAAGCATGATACTGAACATACTGAATAAAGGACAGGCATTTTATCTGTAATTTTCTTACATATTTTATCTGACCATATACTGCAATCTTTGCCTAAGAAAAAAAAAACCCAAAAAAATAGGTTCTTTGGTGAACAGACTCTTATGAGACCTATGTGACCTGACTGTTATGATTAGTTGAATGCTATCATCAATAAAAGTTTTATCTATGCAAATAAGAACAGCTTCCTCTGTTGTGTGTGTATTTTGTAGTTAGATCTAACAATTCCTGTCCTTTAGTTTCTTCAATAATGCCCAGTATGCAAATATCGAGTGGGTTTCAACATGAAGATATCATTGTTGAATGAAAACATGATATTGCTATGTTGCTTTACAGATAATCGCAAAAGATCAAATGTTTAAAATTAGTCCTGACTGAAGTAGGAAAACAACTGACTAGTATTCACAAAGGCTCAATCTATTTTTCTATATAATACAGAGAGCCAATCATGGATAGTGCCCAACATGTTGTCAAACAAATAAATGGCTAGGGGCTAGTCAATGTGTGGCCGAATTATGCAATAATACATCAAGTGTCACTTTCCCTTCTTGTATCCCTGTTCCCTCCACCCCTCCCCATTTACTGCACACCTAGCACTGTGTGTTTTTCTCAAGCCGACACTCTGACGTGAAATTGCACCATAAGTATCAGTGTATTTTGGCCTGACACCGGGGTCTTTCAGACTTTTTATTTGGGAGCGGGTTCTTAGAAAAGTAAAACATAGAGAAAAAATGTCGTTTTGCGGCAGAGACAGGGTATTAGGCAGACCAGGCTGTTAGATGGCAGATTCTTAGGCAGAGATCACTGTATATGTTAGATTATGACATTAGGCAAGTAGGTGATTACATTCTGTTACTTCTAACCCCCCATATCCTCCTTGCTTTCAGATACTGCTTAGTTAAGATCATCAATACAGAAGATAAGATCAAGATGATAATAATTATGAGGGCATTTATAATGTTTATTTTTCACATTAAATATCTCCTTTATGTGGATTACAGAGCTTTTCTAAAATCTTATTTTTTGTCACAGAGAAATTGATGAAATTAATTTCAGTACATTCATACTAACCCTTTCCAGAAAAGATGTCATATTTTCTGACATCTTTGCCTCAATTCGCTTTGTCCCATGCTCTGGGGATTGAATGCGAAGAACCTGAAAATATAACATGAATTAGTCAGATTATTAAGAATGACTAACTTAATGTATTGCTTGTTTTTATTTATACATACATCATCAACAAAACATTACTCAGTATTTGTTACTTTTCTATATCTGTAGATCTAGATCTATACCATTACAAATTCCTAACTCTGAACTTTTTAACAGGCTGCTCAAAATCCATGAGAGAGAATTACTGACAAATTTTAGGTACTTCAGTTCAGGGCACTACCTTCTCTCTGCGGTCCCGGTCTGTTTCTACTACAGTGACCCAGCATGTATCGATTACTGTCTTCCAATTATATAGCGACATGGAATTGCTAATATGTCTATTTGCACAGACAAAATGATGTAGATTAGTTACTGACTGTGCTGGCGTTGTCTGAATGTTTCAAATGACTAATAAACTTTTTGGTTCATTATTTATTGGTGTTGTCTTATTTAGTTTAGCATGTGGTAGGACTGTTCCATTCTAATAATCAAAATGAACTAGACCAACCCCTGGCCCTAACCTACTGAGACCCTCTGCTGTGCATATCACCGAGGCAACAGATACTACTTGCAAGATAACAGATATGTACTATTTGCGAGTCGTACATACCGCCGAGGCAACAGATACAACTTGCAAGATAAAAGATACTTATTACTACTTGCGAGTCGTGCATACTGCCGAGAGAACAGATACTACTAGTGACTATAGGGTTAATCCTACAGGGGAACTAATCAATAAATCGTTACAAATGTTTGGTATACGGAATACATTCTAATGGCCTTAAACCTTAAGTGACTAAGTATAATAATCGCAGTATCGATATATGCCATTTGTACCGGGACTGCCAAGTGACGGTAGTGCCCAGTTCAGAGTAAAACATATATAGGATTGGAGGGTCAATGCGTCACGTCGGGTCTTCGCGTCACCTATGTCCACATCATGTCAGACTGTACCAATTTGCACCAA
>JBCEWB010969132.1:0-15255 GCA_039654565.1 Peronia peronii | reverse complement strand
CAGCAAAAATTGACAACTTCTAAAAGCCGAGATAATCCTACTTCTTTGGATTGAAAGGCTTAAGAAAAACAAACAATGGAGAAGATGGCCACGGCAATACACTACTGAGGGACAGTGATTGTCAACGAACTAGCTGATCTGGCTGTGCGAGAAAGCCCGTCATCCAGTCTTGTGGAACTTTGTCAAGATTTTGTTCATGCCAAGGTAGTTCTCCGTAAATGCGTAATTCAAGTGGCTGTAGCACTCATTACTGTTCATTTTGGTATTTATGATGTTATTTCAAAGCAGTTTCGTCTGCCGTTGGTTGGTAGTTGACGTAGTCGAGAATATGTTTACATTAGCCATGCTTCCGCCGCTTCAGCTCCTTCCTCGCTCTTGTTTTTCTGTTGTTTTTTTTTCAAAGATTATTTGTGTGTGTGTGTGTGTGTTTTCTTTTTTTTTTCAAAGATTATTTATAAACTTACCTTTACATGTGTTGGAACTAGACTGTTATTTCGTTCCTTGTCACCTGTAAATTCTCCCACACTGGTTGGGAAAATAAGATTATGCCGCTTACGAGGTCTGTCTCAGAACAAAGTTTCCGTACCATGGTGTCCTCACATGTAATTATAAATACCCTTATTTCTGGTATCAACTGAAAGTTTATTCAAATACCTATTCAACATAAGAACCATCAAGTTCGGATGCGCCGAGGCCACAGAAAGCCCGCAGAGAACAAGGAGAGAGAAAGGTGATGCACATTGTTGTTTTTTTTTTCGACATGAGTGGCATCATACTGAGCTGGCCAGTCCCACCCGGCTTAACTGTCAATGGTGACTACTACAGGATCGTCCTCAAAGACAAACTGAGACCAGCAATACGGAAAAAAAAAGACCCGCCTTGCTCGAAGAAGGCGTCATCCTGCATCACGATTACGCGCCTGTTCATAAGTCCAGGATTGTGAACGAGCTTATGGATGACTACTCGTGGGAATTATTGGAACACCCGCCTTATTCGCCCGATCTTGCCCCATGCCACTTCTACCTCTTCCTCAAGGTGAAAGAAATGCTGCGAAGTCGTCGATTTAAGGACGAGGACCAGATTCAAGAGGCTATGAGAAAAGGACTAATGACCTTGGATAAGCGATCACTGGTCACTGTCTTTGACCGTTGGGTACATCGAATGGAGAAATGTCTGGAACTTGATGGTTTTTATGTTGAATAGGTATTTGAATAAACTTTCAGTTGATACCAAAAATAAGGGTATTTATAATTATATGTGAGGACACCATGACAGGGAAATTTTATTCTGAGACAGACCTTGTAATTGTTTTTCTTGATTTAGTGAAAGCAAAACAAGGCATATGTACCAGTGCACTTGTGCATTTTGGTAAAATTGTCAAGCTCAGGGGCGGTCCCTTGAGTTGATTGATTACCTCTACATGTGGTCGGACCAGACTTCCCTCTCGTTCCTTGTCACCTGTGAATTTTCATCCTACGCTGGTTGAGAAAAATAAAATTATGCTCAAATATTTGGCTAGATAGGAGTTTTTCTGGATTTTATGAAAGCAAAATAAGGCCTAGGTACCAGTGCAGCACTTTGTGGGTATTAGTTAAATTGTTGAGCTCAAGGACGGTCCCTTGAGTTGATTGAAGATTCCAGTGTACTTAAAAGGAGGTGGCTTGTTTCCCACCAGATAGGTCATGGGATATAGTCTTTCAGGAGTAGAAATGCCTAAGCATTATGTCGATTGCTCTCCCGTTCACCCCTTTTGTGTGTGTGTGTGTGTGTTGTGTTGTGCAATCTGCCATATTTACATCTTTTATGTGCCTATTTCTTTATTGTCCGAGAAAAAGAAATAAATGCACATAAAAATTGGTCCAAAGTTTAGTTTCATTAATACAAAATAAATGATTTCATAAAAAACTCCACTTTTCTCAAACCTGGAACGGAACACTTAAGCACTGTTTGTATTTTCTTTGGAGAATGTAATAAATATTCTAGAAAGCCAATAGATGGAAATTCCAGTTTCACACTCCATTTTGCCCTAGGTTTTCTTCCTCAATGTGCCTAAACTGACACCTGTCAGATGTTTGCAGTTCCCTCAACACCCTTTCATCATATGCTTCAAGTGTTGTAAACTCGCACAACCTCTCTCGCCCACTCGTCTCCTTTCATCCAAGCGAAAATTAAGGACCTAGAAGCTGTGGTGACAGTTCTGACCCTTCTCTAAAGAGTGATAAGCAAAGAACATAATTTGCATCATAATTATCATCAATCACAAACTGTTTACGACAGTAAGAAACAGAACGAACAGAGACTTACAGATGAAAGACGTAGGCTGTGAGAGGCATCCGGATAATGTTATTTTCAGGAGGACGGCACCTGGATTCGCTGGTTTTGGAATCAACATATCGATTTTATTTTATTATTTTTTTTAAAGAAAAAATAGTCATTTTTGTATCAGATTATAGTACAAAGTGTTCCTATGGCTGAAAAATTATTTCTTCCAGAATTTTAATGTGAGGTGGGAGATACAGGGATTGGGGGAGGGGGGGGGGGGGGGTAAAAACTCACCAAAATTCTATATCAAATTGAAGGAAAAGATGATATTGCCAACTCTTTTATTCTGCCCCTTTTGATGTTAGCACCTGCTGAATTCAACATGGGTCTTAAGAGGATTTCTGCTGTTAAAAAAAACATCACTGGACTTTGGTCGGGAAGTTTACTCATTCCGATTCAGTGAAGTGAAAGAAAAGAAATATCTCCATAAGAATATATTAGCTTATTAAAAAGTCACATTATTTTAAGAACAAGCCCTCTAGGGAACATTAGAGAGAGGAGGCTTCATATTTCATGGCTCATGGCTACTTCGATGTCCTCTCTGTCAAATTGTAGAGTTTGGTGCACATTGAAGATTTTTCAGTGTGTTTTGTGGTCAGTAAATTTAATTTTGTTGTTGTTGTTGTTCGTTATTTTTCTATCTGTTCCAAAACTTACTAATATATTTTTATCATATTTGACCCACTTACTTTCCTTGACATTATTAAAAAAAGTGACTGCCAACTTTGTACATATTTGATATACAATATGTTCGCAAATTCATAGAAAGACCCCAACTGTCAATGAAACTTCAATTCTCTCATGTCATTTTTTAGATATTAGATGTTAAAAATGACATGCAAAGTTTGAAACGATTTGATGCGATGGTAACAGAGGAGATAGATTTTGAAAAACAGATCAGACTACAAAATGGCGACCGTTTCCATGGCAACCAGACACGCCAGCAAGTTTCCAAGGATATGTTCTAAATCAGACTGAAACGCCAGTTACACCCGCCCACAGTAAAATTAACTAGGGTCAAACGCAAAAGAAAAAAAAAAGTTTTCAGGCCCCCCAAATCAGTTAGAACTTTGATTATTATTATTTTTGTGTGTGTGAGTATGAAGAACTCCCATCTGTTTTAATGTGCGATGCCCAGAGGGTCTGACTATCTTTCACCCACACTCCAAGTTCTACCCTTAGAGATGCGATGTGTAGCAGCTGTAATTGAGAAGTGCAAAAAAGCCCCATCACCCCCTCCTCGGGGCATATCCTAGCTCGTGCACAAAAAGATGAAAGAGTTAACAAGAACGGCTCTGTTATAGTATCGTGTAGCAGGAGGTCTGCTCTAGATTCAGCGACACAGCAGCTTGTTTATTTACTTTCGTGTCCACGGAGATATCTGTTTAACAGGACTCAAAGAGCAGCTCAGGATAAACTCAGAAATCAAAAGAGACTGGCCCAGTTTATTCTTTGACATCTAGATCTCTCTTTATACATACACAAGGTGATGTATCTATGTGTGGCATTGAATACGTTTAAATAAACCGCACACAAGCATATATCAAAATGGCTGGGCAAATTCAATAGATGTCTTTATTGACCCACCGGAGTTCAGAATTGCCTTTAGATGCAAACATGTTTATGAAGAAGTCGAAGTCCTAACAAGATCTATTACAAAAAAAAAGGCTTTTGTCTTTTATCCAGGGAAATATTGTCTGAATATAGAACACTGAAAAATAAGACCCAACACTTCTTGTATTTGTATTATTTGATCAGAATAATAAATGCGTAGACGTTCATTTACTAAATAGGGCGTGTTCCTGAGTCGCAAGACATCAGCAGAGCCCAGTGAGGAATTGTTAGACTTTAACAAAGAGATAATGTTTTAAAATTACTTGGCTAAAGAAAATACCCAACAACAACAACAACAACAACAACAACAACAACAACAACAACAACAATAACAATACTGAATGGGAAAATATCAAGACGAACCTTGTGTTTTTGGTGGTGTAAATAGAACGGATAATCTACATTGCTTCGATCGGTGTATTTTAAAAAAAAATATAAAAAATATAGGTCAGTACTCATCGAAGCCTTAAGTCCAATTCAAAGGTTCCTTGCTTGATAAATTATCTTCTTGTGCAGTATGGATTGGCCACCAAGAATCGAATTACATTTTTTTAATGTTGCTTTTTTTTTTTTTTCTTTGACCTTCAGTCCTGAGAAAGTAGGATTATCTTGACCTTAAGTGGTTGCCCTGTTTTTGGTGAGAAGAATTTTTGTGAGTAGAAATTTGGAAATTACAATTTTGCCCGGACAATGCACAACTCCTACTCCTCATTCGATTTTTAACTGCCAAGAGTTCTTAAACGTGTATATACACGGGATCTCTCTAATATATTTGCCTATAACCGAGAAGGCTAGAAGTTAGGCGTCCCTACCCATTACCCAGGGGACCATTGAGTCACTGAAACTTCCCATCCCATCCCTCGATATCAGGATTTGCGAGTCGAACCCGCGACTCACGACGTGAGTTTTTCACCACGGAGCAGACGCCAGACCACATGGCCACGGCGATCATATGCGTTTGGCACAGGTTTGAAGAAGGCTTAAGGTGAATTTTAGTCAAATAGGACTTGGCGTTTAAAGATTTTGATTTCAGCCTATTTCCCTGCCCATCCCTGCTAGTCTCTTTCCGCTCATACACTCATCCCTTCCAGTGCGCCTGGGTGAAAAAAAAAACTGAAAGAAAAAAAAGGAGCCTTGGGTATATCAGAATGATGAGGTTTTGGGATTGGAGCCAATAGGACTGACACCGACAACGTAGTCACTTCCTTTGGCCTTGGCATCTTCTCCGTATATCCGCAAGGACATTGCTGTACCTCGCCTCAGAGTAGAGCAGCACCTGTGTATATAAACGGAGATAATGCCATGGCTTTAGACAGCACTCAGTTTACAAACGATCTCACCGATAACAGGTGATTTTGACAGATGCCTTCTCTTGAGCTGAGTCTTTAAGATCTAATAAATTTTATTAAGTGCTCCAAACGTCTCTTCTGTCATCTGCATCAAATGGAATCACTCTGTCCGTAAGTTCAAGAATGCAGTTGAGAAACTGCAATGAGAACAGAATTTCGAATAATCCAATCTCTAGTGCCAAGAATGCTTATGTCTTTCTTTTCTGTACGTTTTCTCTTTTTCTTTTTTTCTTTCTTTCATTCTTTCTTTCTTTTCTTTCTTGCTTTCTGTCTTTGTTTCTTTGTTTTCTTTAATTTATTCTCTCTTTCTTGCTTTCTCCCTCCCCCGCAACGAATACACCTCGAACAACGTTCTTTTCTCATTTTCACAATATTTTTCATCTCCTTCGACTAGGTGAATGGGACACTGATTTGACCTTTGTTGAAATTTGTCAGATATATTTTAATCTTTGCAAAGACTACTTGCCAGAATGTTACAGTACAGTGAGCACTGGTCAGCAGCAAATGGGTAAGTTGGTCATTTCATACCCCTTGAAGATGTTGATCTTCCGTGGGGGAAAAAACAGTAGGATCCGGCACAAGTGGGATTGTCGTCTATGTGACGTATCCATGATTTGTATCACTCGATAGATTCTGAGTTCGTAAACAGCTCGTTTTCTCGTGATCACGTTAGATCCCATATATTCCTTGTATAACCTTAAGTTCTGTGTAGATATCGTGGAACAGTGGACATGGAATCCGAGAGGAAGATGTTAAAGATGCCCCAGTCATTACCGTTCTTGACCATGCTGTGTCTTACATTGGAAAACATTTGCCTTTGAATTTAGTAGATAGTTGTAACAGCATTCGCCAGGATCTCTGTATATTACCGATGACAGTCGCCGCTAGCGATATTTTGATTTCTGTAAAACTAATTCTTGCGCATATTGTTGGAAGCAATCGATAACCCCCCCCCCCCCCCTTCCACACACACACCTTCAGATCAGCGTGAAACCAGTTTACAGTTGTTGTGTTGGTCGTGTGGGCAACGATATGATAGGATTCTTTATCAGGAAATCAAAGTAGCTGATTATTTTATTTTTTTGTCATGTGTGTGGGTTTATTTTTTGTGTGTGTGGGTTTATGTGCTAATTATTTATTGAATCAAAATGAGATGCTGTTTGTGTATTTGTGTACGTGCGCCCACGTGTTCACGTGAGTGAATGTTTGTATTTATGTGTGCCACTTATCAATAATCATCTTATTAGTTGCTTGCTGGTTGTTTACGGATAGTGTGAATAAAGGATTTCATCGAATGAGATTTTTAATATAAATCATTGATCAGCATGACTGTTGTTCAGGAAGATAACTGAAACGTGAGAACTCAGCAGATCTATAAATAAAACCTTGGTTTGTAGGGCCAGGAAAGGTGAAGCAAGATAAGTTCAGTTTATTGACTGAGAAACGAAGTACTTTCATTACATGTTCCTTTATCTGCCTATGATAGTTTAGTTATTCAAGAAAATCGCAAGCGTGATACGGGCGATTAGATGTGGACAAGAGTCGATATTGGAGTCTGTTATTGAGTTGTAGTTAAAAATTGCCCAGCTCTGGGGCTAAATACAATAACGTAAGGGTAGGACTGTGAAAGCTGTTGTGTACATGTTGAATATTTTGTGGGCAATGAAACTGTCCTGCTTCCGTGTATATCCACTTGTTTGAAACAACAGGCTTCACAGGCCCAGTCTTCCATCAGATGAATGAATATCATAACAGAGAAGATTATTTTGCCATTTGATTGATTCATTTTCCTCACCCCAGGATGATTAGTTTACATTTATGGTTTTGATCATGATGTTATTGAAACGGTGATCGGGTTTGTCGTAGGAGTGAAAAGTGTCAGACTGCCATCTCTCATAATGATCGGTACATTGTATGTTTTGCCAACAGTTAGCTATCGATCTGCGGTTGGCCACAAAATAGCGTACTATAATATAATTGTAGTCTCATGACATATATAGTTGTAAATTCATCAGTCGGTTTTACGTACAGTTCTGAAATAATGCATTATTCAGAGAGTGGACGCAAATAAAAATGTCAATAAAATACAGAAGTCATGCGAGCAATTGATCTAGATATCTAGTTGAACTTCTTGAGAAGAGCTTGCCGAGGTGTTGATTGTTTTGGGTTATGTTTTATGGTGATATTTGGCTATTACCTCCATTCCATCTAACTCATGGCATGCCTGGTGTAGGTAGTAGACCAGTCTAAATAATAGGTGCGGCGGTCGCAATTAATCTGCCGTATTGCACAGCAGGTACTGCATGCCAATCAATGAACTACTGCAGCGGAAAGAGCCACACGATAAAAATATTGTTAGTCATAAATGTGATGAAAGTGGGTGCGGTGTGGAGGGGAAATGAGAAATCGTCTGGGTCGAGCTCACACATAATGATATCACAGTGTTTCTACATTACTCTCTCTCTCTCTCTCTGCTCATCCCTCCTCTACCTCCCTTCTCCCCTCTTCCTCCTTCCCCTTCTTAGCGTTTTAGGTGTTGATTTAACCCGCACTGCATATTAAACTTGGAAAATTTGTACGATTGAACAAGATAACTTGCATTTTCGAAAGGTTTGCTGTAGATAGAAAAGAGATATCCAAACTTGAGAAATCAGAGAAAGGAACGATTTTTAGAATTTAAAAAAAAATATATAATTTATTATTAATTTGCAACCATCAATAAACAATAAAGTGAAAACAGCCAGCATCTTGTCTTGGTGTCTTCGTGTTTTCGGTATTTGTGAATATTTTGACAGACAAATTGCAGAGCTGTATCACTATGGCAATTTCTGAATATTCCTCTTTCATTTGTGGATGCACATTCATCGATCCGTAGTGAGATCAATAGATTTTAATATTTAATGCCAATGAATGTTTTTGTTACAGGGCTCAGGTTCTTGAGAGCGCTGCGGTTGATGTCCATCCCAGACATTCTGACCTATCTAAACGTTCTGAAGACGAGCACATTAATACGACTGGTTCAGCTAGTGGTCTCCTTCGTCTCGTTATGGCTCACCGCCGCCGGATTCTTACACCTGGTAAGTCAATGAAGTGAACTGATTTTTAAAAAAAAAAAAATATGTGTATAGCCTTTTAATCCAAAGAAAGCAGGTTTATCTCGGCTTTATGTGCTTGCTTCGTTTTTTTGGTGAGGAGAATTTTGTGTGGGTAAAAATTTGGAATTTGGAAATTGTTCCCGGACAGCGGCGTCTCTGCCTCCTTTTTGTTCGATTTTTAACTGCCAATGATTTTTAAACGTGCGTAACGTACACACGAGATCTCCCATATATATTTGCCCTTATCCGAAAAGGTTAGACATCAGGCCTGTCTACCCGAGAAGCCACGGAACCGTTGAGTCACTGAAAAATTTAAGTTCTAATATTCGAAACCTTTCCTTCGCCCGATAATAGGATCCGAGACTCGAACCCGCGACCTTTCCGGTGTGAGTTTTTCACCGAGTAGCAGATTCCTAACCACACGGCCACGGCGACCCCTGGGAATGTATGGATATTCAGATGGGCGATTTAAGAGTCATATTCTGCCTTCTTCTGACAGAACGTCGCATATGCACATCTAAGTCCAATTAGGTGTTTGTCCGATTCAAATTCCCGATGTCAAGACGCATGATTTATTCTTGGTTCTGTGTCTGAATTTTGAAAAATAAGGATTTCTTAAGCTTTTTTTTTTTTCATGTACAAATTGCCATTTACCGAATAATCGATTGAAACGATTTTTTGTCTCTCCTGTAAAATGTGATTTTCTGATATGCGACATTTTGTCAGAGGAGGGCATTGTTAACATCATGAATGAAGAGATGGATAAGACTACACTATAATGAAATCTCTGGGTTTGCTGGCTGGGTGGCTTAACCCTGGAGGTGATAAAGAAAACTGCTGGAATACCTTTAGTTCTATGATGCCCTGCTTTCATACTTAAGAAAAGTTAGTTTACGTATGAAGGTAGTATGAGATGAAAATATTGTTTCTAGACTGTAAACTTTTGTTGTTATTTGAAAAAACAACAACAACAAAAAAAAACGATCAGACAAAATATAACGAGTGAATCTCTGACTAAATTGGCTCCTTGACACGTCTAGTGTTTATAGTCGTGCGGGCTTATTCATGGGAGGATAGTCGGGGAGACGCTGTGGAAGATGAGTAAATATGAATGATAATAGAGTATGCCGTGGCTGTTGCTGAAACTTTCTGCAAGTAAAGGATAGCGCAAATGACAGAAATATTCGTTTGTTTTCTTTCTTTCTTTCTTTCTTTCTTTTTTTTTAACAAATAGTTGAGAGGATAAACAAGCTATTCGAAGGAGAAGTTATTTTCTTCTTATCTCTCTCTCCCACTCACTCATTCCTCCTCCCCCCCCCCTCAACCTCAGTAGGAATCAACCAAAGACCGGGTTGAAGCTAAAATTTTACATTTTGCTTATATTATTCAGTTCTGTCCGATGTCTTGAACACACATGCGAATGCTATCCTTAGCGCAGCCTCAGGGGCAAAATAGAAATAGGTGGCTCTTGCTGTCTGGGGAAGGTACTTTTGTTAAGGCAACCATTTTATATGGCAAATTGCAGAGCTCACTTCTACAGAATACCATACATTCTGACTATAAGGGAGTTTGTAAATGAGATGGGTGAACATAGGTCTTAAACTCAGGCATACAAACAATTATTCGAGAACTACCAAAAAGAATATTTAATAACTGTACGTAAAGGCTTATTATGCACAGATCCAAACTTTTCGTGGCAATGTTAAGTAAGATTATTTTATAAATATTATTTAGCCTATCAATTTGTTGCTTTAAATGCATCATTTTCATAGTGCATTAAGAGGCAACACGTTTCGTCTTCTAATTTGAAGTCTCAGTATGTGGAGCTCCCACACGTTCTCTTGTTTCTCTATCTATTTCTCTATCAGTTTGTCGGTCAGTATGTTTGTTTAGTCTGTTCGTCTACCTATCAGCCTGCTGCCTGCTTGCGTAACTATATGTTTTTCAGTCCGTCCGTCTGTCTATCCACCCGTCTATGTTTGTGCTTATGTTAAAACGCTGAATCTAATCAGAACCAAATCGCCCACACAGTAAGTAAATTTTCCACCCGTACAGGAGCTGTGGTAAGCAAATCCATTGCCCACACAAATGTTACAATGTTTTATGTCACAGTTATTGTGATGTCAATAACGTCGTTCTATGCGGTGATATGGAAGCAATACTTCCATACAGTGTGACGACTTTTAACATTATCAGGCACGAGATATCCTAGTTCATTTAATACTGAGTTTGGTTTTGGGAATCATTGCTAGCCTTTTCTCTCAGCGGTCAGCTATTGTCTTGTTTAGTTTGACCAACGAATTGTAAGTAATCCCATCGACTTGGTTAGTACCAGATCTTTGCAATAAAGAATGACTTGAACGGAAAAAAAAAAAAAAAAACTGTCTGGAGATAAGTACCTTTCCAGCTGCTTATTACCTCACATTCATAATTGGTGCTGGCAGTCAGGTGTGGAGAAAAGATTCAATTACATGTACTATGAATGTTGCACGATCTAGAAGGCACGTTCCGCAAAACATGTAAGTGGATCTGACAAAGAGACTAGGGGAAGTGGTGGTGCCTTGGGGGACAATATAGCAGTAAACCAGCTGCACTGGGGAAAAAAAAGAAAAGAAAAAAGGCAAACACAGAAACAAAACAGATAAATAAAAAAGCAACAGTAGCAACAACAACAACAACAACAACGACAAACGAAACACAAAGAAACAAACAAAAACACCCTGTTTGAAATCACTAATTTAATTGTCTTCAATACTTGTAGCATGGTGTAGCCATATCTGTCCGTAGCGCGACGGGTTTTTAAAGAAGAAAACAATTACAGCAACAGCAATAATAACAACAACAACAACAGCAACTGAGTGTTGTGCTTGTCGTTGGACACTGTAACTGTTTGCGTTAAAAACACGGAGTGAGAGAACGGCCATGGTCTCATATTTGATCATATGCTAAAACTTGTATCAAATGATTATTGTCTTGAAGAATACATTACGTTCTATATACGTCTTTCAACCTCCTGGTGGAGGTTATCTCGATGAAGAATACAGCCGGAACGGTCCAAGGAATGATCCAGACGACTTGTGGAGTGAGGGTCATATTTTATGACATACCTACAGCTCGCCTACGCCTCTTACAGAGTAGTACTAGCATTTACTGGTGCCCATTAAGAAATATAATTACCCTTGGTGCCCACAAAAGGTCGTACAATTAACCCTCGGTGCCTATAAGAGATCATATAAGGGGCCATTATGACTGTCAGCCAAATTACTTCCCCTATTCCAAGTACAGGCATTGTAAAGAAGAAAAAAGTCACATTTTCTCTTATTTGAAACATAAGTAACGGAAAATTCTGAAAAATTCACCATGGGTTTAAAATGTTTATTTTTTTTTTTTTGTCTCTTCGTAATAATTTTTTTCATATTTTGCTTAACTATTTGAAATAATAAAAGCAAAAACGATTTTTTTCCCCGTCTTTTCAGTGCTTGTCTTAGACCTGTTGTACTTGGCAGAAGGAAGCAGTCGAGCTGGCTAAAAAAAAAAAAAAAAGGCTCATTAACTCTTACAATGCCAGTCGAATTTGTTAGAGTGGCGTGATTCCTGGACATTAATGTTCATGATTAATACGTGGCATCTTACGATGATGTATAATAAGTATTATGTTACTGCACTGTTTGCTGTTTGAATGGGAGTCCTCGTGCACAGTAAGATTAGTGAGTCTTTGACTAGGTCAGCCCATTAACACTTCTTAATTTCACCTACTCCTGTAGTCAGATGAGACCATGTTCACATGATTGAGTATGTATGTTTATGCGTTCCACTTATTCATAGCCATCTTATTAGTTTGCTTGATGGTTGTCAATTAAAAACGTGCAAGTAAAGTATTTCATCGCACAAGATTTTTAGTATGGTAGATCGTGATCATGTTCAGGAAGTTGAGCCGAACGTGAGAACTGAGCAGGTCTGTAAATAAAACTTTGGTTTTGGGGGCAAGAAAGGTGAGGCAAGATAAATTCAGTTTATCGGCTGATAACTGCGCAACCATTGTGAAGATTTCCGCAGCGTTGGAATCAATCGTCGTCATTTGATTACCACCACAAGAAGGATCTATAGCAACGAAACAGCGAAACTGCTCCGAATGGACCCTCGCATTTTATCACACCTTCCTTATTAAAATGTCACTTGGCTCACAAATTACACCTATGTGGGAGAGTGATAATGAACTAGAACCGGGATCTTGTACTTCATGGCATAGTTCTCACACAAATTGTGAAAAATTGAAGCCAATTATTCCTTCACGCCCGCAATATTCATTTGTGTCATGTCCAGCCATAGACACATTAGTAATAACAAGTGCAATAATAATTATGTCTATGGTTCTAGCCACCTGAGCGCGCTCAACTGATCTCTTACTTATGCCAGATTCCTGAACATGAGTATTTTCTTTTTGATTTACAGGTCTAGGAAAAGGTGCAGGAAAAGGTCGGGATTTTTTCGTCAAGAAATGCAACAGTGTGGCTGAGATTTTTTTTTTTTTTTTATTACACCGAGAATTGCTTTTGGAGCAAGTAGATAGATTTGCATGTTTAAAAGTAGGTTGCCTTATAGTGGAAAATGGCGTTGAGGCAAGGTGATTTTTTTTTTTTCCAGACAGGATCATTGGCTCGGGAAGGGAAAAAAAATATTATAAGAAAACAATAATGAGTTCTGATTGTGCTAAACCAATGTAAAAATCAATAAATGGTTCACGACTGACTGCTTGCTGTTGAGCCATGAGGACTTAGTATGCTGGCATTGTTAAGTCATAAAGTTGTGAGAAAGGAAACTGAATGAAAATGTCCTGTGAAAATATTGATCTATGGATTTATAGACCTCATGGTGTCTGGACGGAGTTGTTGTAACGTAGTTTGATCTATAGCGGACCATTTCCTGTGCGAAAAAGGGGGGGGGGGGAGGTTGGAATCGATCGGCACTAATTTCTTTTCTTTATTTTTTTTCGGAAAAGAAGAGAAGGCGTATAAATTGTTTCACAGGAAGTCATGGAAAACTTGACTGAGCACAGTTTTCCTTAACTGTCTGTTACTTTGAAACAGTGAGCTTTCAGTTCAACAAGAACGCGATATATTCCACATAATATGGGCAGAATGTTACATTGACTCGTGTATTCATCTGAATAATAATATGTAAATATGTTTTATATTTATTCAGTATCAGTCAATTTGAATTAAAGGAGATATAGACATTCATAAATACAGTACGCGCATATGTTGAATGAATAACGGATTGGTGCCTGAATGTGTATATTTATTTATTTATTTATTTATTTAATTATTTATTTATTTATTTATCTATTGATTGATTGATTGATTGATTTTTTTTTTCGTATTTTCTCTATCGGGGGAAGAGGATGAGAAGGAGAAGAGGAAGAGAGAGAGTTAAAGGGACAGGATAAGAAAGAGAAAGAGAGAAGGAGAGAGGGAAGGTGAGAGAGAGAGAGAGAGAGAGTAAAGGAGGCAGGGTAGGAAAAAGAGAGAGAAAGAAAGAAAGGAGGTGATAGATTGTTGATTTATGAATTATTGATTTATTACTTCAAGAAAAATGCTGGCGTTGAAAAACGATTTTTTAAAAAAATTTTGTCTTTAATGCATGCATTTGTTCGTTTGGTAACAGGTTTGCTTTGTGTCGCAAGAATAACCTCTTACTTTGCCATCTAAAGCTCATCAATACCTGACTGCCGTGAATCTCGTAAAACAAAATAAAGCACACTTACGAAGTAACCCTATGAGTTCGAAAATTATGGTCTTGCAATTCGGCTCAAAGAATCGTAGGGTAGTGGTGATCGTTTCCACGTACAAAACACAAAAACCTGCAGGAGCTGCACATTATTCTGTTAGTGACAGTGCAAGACTAAGAATAAGTTTGCGAGGTGGTTTTATCTGCAAAACTATATTCAGACCTAGGCAAATGGCGCATTATTTCCAAAACGAACGAAGGAACGAAAGAACGAACAAATAAAACTTTGCATTAAAAAAAAATAAATAAAATAAAATAAAACGAGTGGGGAAAAGATTTTGCTCAAAACAGTTCATAGTATAAACTTACATTGAGCAGTCCTACGCAAACGTCATCAGTCACTTAGCCAGAGGTATTAGTAGGTACTGTTCGGGATAATGAAATACAATCTAGTATGAATAGCATTCATGTAGATTTCTGTCAGCACACATATGTCTTCAGAACTCACTCGGTGATCGAACGATAAGCAGGTCACTTTTGCCGACGCTGAGCAAATGTTTATAATATTTCATCCATGTTTATGAGAGATGTGAGAACTCTGGATGTTATCTGTCGGTGTGCACTTGGTTGGTTGGTGGTTGGTTGGGTAGTTGGTCGGTTGATTGGTTGGTTGGTCGGTTGGTTGGTTGGTTGGTTAGGTGATTGGTTGATTGGTTGGTTGTTTGGTTGGTTGATTGATTGGTTGGTTAGTTAGTTGATTGGTTGGTTGATTGTTTAATTGGTTGGTTGGTTTGTTGTTTGGTTCATTGGTTGGTTGGTTGGTTGGTTGGTTGGTAGGTAGGTTGGTTGATTGGTTGGTTGGGTGGGTGGTTGGATGATTGATTTGGCATTGTTCCCTTTCAGCTGCGTCAGGTGGCTGTACTGTATCGTAATCAGAATTCCAGTCGGATGCATTTTATGTATTGGCTTCCCGTCGCGTTTGTTTTGAATCTCTGCAAGCTCTGCATGTCTTTTTATGCCAGTAGCACAGGTGAGGTAAGAGCCTAAAGAGCCTGACAACCCTCTGAAAATTGATTGAGGGGGGGGGGGGGGGGGGGGGGGGGGGGGGGGGGGGGGGGGGGGGGGGGGGGGGGGGGGGGGGGGGGGGG
>JBCEWB010969131.1:0-32427 GCA_039654565.1 Peronia peronii | reverse complement strand
TCAGGGCTGAAACTTCCTCATCTTTTCAGGGCTAAAACTAACACCATTCTACCTCTACTTTTCTTAACATTACTTTTCCTTTCAACACGGCTAGCAATCCACAAAGTTCGGGAGCCATAGCGCGATTTCAGTATAAAGGGAAATAATCCCGTAATAAAATAATTAAAATCGTGGCTCATTAGTCATTCGAGAACTGCCCTCCCCCCGTTTGTTATTAAAACTGGAAGACGAACTCTCTTAAATCGAACCCATTACCTTGGTCCCAGCAAATTCAATTTCAGCGGACTCAACTGTACATGTAGTATTGAAGGAAAAAAAAAGAAAGAAAAACTAGAAACATCTTTGAAAGCTAGATATTGATACAGCACATAAAACAAAAATTTTAAAATCTTTTTCAAGCCATTTATAGAGAAAAATAATATACAAAAACAACAGTAGAAAATTTCCTCCATGCTTTCTTTAAAGCCGAAGGAAAAATAAGAGATCATAAATATGCATGAGCAAACTGAATAACTGAAGTTTGTGTACTTCAGTTTTCTTACTCTTTGAGAACTTATGGAACATTTGCTATAAGTATAAAGCAACGAAGCAGATCCGTCTGAGTCCTACTTGCGCTCATATACAAACAAGAACGTCTTCCTGTTTTTCAGATGAGATTTCTAATGAGCCATTTTAAATTCACATGCATTTTATTCTCCCTGAATCTATGGTTCTGGGCATCCTAGTAGTTTCTAAAACAAGGCCATCCACATTCATGGTTTTGGCAGCTCTTCCTCATTTACATCAGGCTTGAGAAATTAACTTACAGGATAAAACTGGGTGAGTATCAAGTTAATCACGGCCACAGCAACATGACATAGACATATATTCATTCACAATACCCTTTATCAGCATTTCAAGTTCTATATCATAACCCAGATTACTGCTATCAGCAGCCCATATATTCAGGAAAGAGTTCTATATTCAGGAATGATATCTATCACTATATTAGACAATGAACTGATTTCATTTCATTTTTAAAAGTACATGTAACGTGAGTTATGTTACCTCTTCAAAAAAGTATTTTACATAATAAGTTCAAATGTTGTATAAGTAAGATTCAATATCGCATACAAAATGCCAATACTGTTAACTTCACCAAATGTCATGTGGTAAACCTGATCGTATTTTTTTTTCATCTCGTTATTAAAATGAAAGTAAAAACAATACTTTTTTTTTTTTTTAAAAGGCAGATACTTCACACATGCACTGTAATTTTCCACTGGGTCACATATTTATACCTCCTTCCACTCTTACGGTAAACTCAAATCATGCAGAATGACATAAAAGTTAAATGAACCATTCCACCCTCTTTCATTTCAAGATGCTCATTCTATTGTGTTTCAATCCTGAAGCAAACCAAAAAAAAAATGTATTATTAACTCACTGAAGACTGAGCCTGTTTTGAGTTTAGTTACACTGAAGACTGGCATTTTCAGAGGAATTTCAAAAATTAATAAACACACTTTTCATAGTCCCACATCAACCATTTCACCACGTATGACAGTACTAAATCAACACAGTCTGATACAGAAAACAGAAATGGATTATGTCACAGTTATTTCATAATGATTTTTAAAAAATGAGTCAGATTTCGGGCTTCCCGAGAATTTGGGGAAAATATTGGAAAATGTAGATCTAGCTGAGTTGTCCAATAGTCAGACAATGACGGTTTCTATATCTCTGCCTACTGTGCAGAAAAAAAAAGTTTCTCTGGATGCAGAAGCACTAGATATAGACAAGGAAGATGCTGGTGCTTTGCCTTTACCCTTCTTAGTACTATGCCCAGGATTACGAGATCCAGATCTAGACTTAGGAATTGTTAGACCATCTATATGTAGAACTCTTGCTTGCTAGATCTAGATGTAGAGGTTCATTTAATTTCGGTCTCCTGCGTCTGACAGGTCAATGTCAGAACTAACCGAGTCATTGAATAGTTTGATAACTTTCCACTTTCCTTGCCTTTCCCTAGTTAATTAGATCAACTCAGCTATTGTTTTCCTTCCCTACTTTCACTTTGAAGTGACTTTCTTTGTTCTTCAAAAACTCAAAAAGTTACCGACTGACTTCCGCCAAACTCAGTATGAAACGAAACAAATGGTGACTGTACAGTAAGAGATGTTTCCCGGGGCATTTGCAGGAAATGGGTCGGTGTGAAAAAATTATGAAGTCGATCCTGCATAGGGTGCGGGAAACGTCTCAATTGACCACCAGACCATCCCGCATATGTCGCAGGAAACGTCGTCAGTGAGTTAAAACTGTCATGGATATAATAATTACTTGGGAACTTAAAATTAAACATCACTCTGTATACATGTATATGCATTTTAGACATGAAATGGTCAAATCAAACAATGGTTTGAGCCCATGTATAAACAAGATGGTGCCTTCCTGTTTATTATATATTATGACATTTCTAATGCACCATTCTTATTTTTATCTTTAATTCTCACTGAACCTAGTGTTTGATGAAGTTATTTACATGTATTTTCAATCGATAGTGAATGGCTGGTAAAAAAACTACATGCACCAACATTTATTGAGAGCAAAGGCCATGACCTAGGGAAAGTTTTTCACTTACATTATGACAAATCAAGCATAAATAATCATATTCTTCATAAAATAACATGGAACCTACTTATGACATGGACAGTTTGCATGGAAACGTTTTATGCTAATAAGTAAACAAACTGTGACTACTGAAATCAAATTTATGGTTATATAGAGTTCATTGTTGATTACATATTTATTTACAGCCTTGTGGGCAGCCATATGCATATATGTTTTTTAAGTGCTTAGGCATTTTAACAGCCTAAGGCTTGGAAAATACATCTCACAGTCTTGTGCTATGGGTTGATGGGTAAGGCTATGTGATGCACAGCAATACTATTGATCCTACAGCTTAAAGAAGAACAGCAGTATCATTCTCAACATTTTGTCTCCAGATTGCATTCTGTTGTAAATTAAGAACAATTTTTTTTATTTCTGTTTTGCTAATATTGCACATTGAGCGCTGCTCTATAAATTATCATTAAATTAAAAAATCATGGGCATACAACTTATAAGGGAAACAAAACAGTGATTCGGAAACATAGTAATATTTATAAGGGAATGGCAGAATGTGCTTCTGGGTCAAAATCACACAAAGATATTTGGTCCCACATGTATAACTCTAAACATGTCCACTGTCGCTGCAAATATACAAGATGGTGATACTAACTGAATCAAATTCTTAGAATTACAAATGCAGATGTAGTATATGGGAAGGATAATTGAAAAACACAGTCTGCAGAACTGATGTCATCACAATTAAAAAAAAAAAGAAGAAAATGTCTGAGTGGGTGTTGAAGGCTCCAAGAGAAAGCCAGCATTTACGAGCTACTGTCAGAGTTGAAAAATTATTACTTCATACCCTCCAGTTACTCAGACAAAATGTGACAGCGTTGTTAAAAATATATCATTCAAAAATCATATCTATACTTTTAATAAGTTGGCAAAACACCTATTTATGAAGTTGCTCTTGATTACTTTATGGTATTGGCAAATATGTTATAATAAGACAGCCAATATCTATTATATATGAAACTGCATAAAAGTTCACATAGAAACCCTTCTACCTAGTTAAAAAGACAATACGGATATCTTGCTTGATCTGCTTTTTCAACCTGCTTTCAAAACATAGATATAGATATAAATTCATCTTGTATACTTGCTGAAAGCTGAGCTTGTATACTTGCTGAAAATTGAAAGGATCACTGCTATGACAGAGGTGGCAAGGAGGGGAGGGACAGAAAGAATGAGAGGGGAGCTCGCTTAGTTATCCTGTTCATGATAGAGAGTGAAAACACTCCCAGAGCTGATCAGTGGTAGCTGCTCACTAGCCTCCTGGCTTGCAGTTGATAAAGGCATTCCAAAACAAACAACAAACAATGCCCTCCTCCTTTCTATCTGAATCAGCATTTGAAGTGCAAAATGACTTGTCTTTTTTTTAACTGGCTAAAAATTTGCATTGCAATTCACTCTATACAATAAGTAAGATTTATAGTCTGAATTAAAATCCAAATAGAACAAATGGATAAAATGCAGATGACAAACAATTTGGTTAAAATATCAAATTCCTGAGAGGCATGTGATAGCTGAGTATTTAATATATATTATGCCATTCAATAGCACTCTCTTCATTTTTGTTGTTTTAATATGTGAGGATAAATATTCAGAACAATATTTTTCAGATTAATTCAGTTAGCTAAATGGATTCATCACAATGTAACAGCCAACTTGGTGATGTGGCAGGTAATAGTTTCCAAGAGCAAGACAAAACTATTTTCAATAACTGCATATATAAGTAATTTAAATTGTTAATGGGGAATAACATAAATTTTATACCAACACATGACCAGTTCAGTCATAATCAGTGCTGGAGATTTTGTAAAACAAAAACAATTACTTTCTTGAGCTGTTTGGGGAGAGATATGTATGTAACATCAACATCTGGCTCATAGTCGGGCTGGTGTGGTTGACATTTGCTGTTGGATCAAGGTCCCCATCATGTCCAGGGCTCTGCTCACTGCCGCACCAAAGCCGTGGCTGCTTGTTGACTTATCAGCATTCCAGGTAGTGATATAGAATGAAAACCTGGAAAGACAAATCCAATGAGTCCAGGAGTGAAGACACCAGTCTGGCACTACCCAACTTACAAATCATATCTTCCCAACTATCTATGAATAACAAATTTCATTCATCATTGTTCTTTCTTTTTACCAACCCTACCAGGAAAAAGTCTTGACTGAGGAAATCTGCTTAGACTAATATTTTCATAAAATCTCTCAATAAAAATCTACAAAATGTAATGCAAAGTATTTTTTTTGTTTAGATTAAACAAGAGAAGGTAAACTAAGATCATTTTTTATTGTCACAGGGCACACTGTTTTCATACTACATCAGTAAATACATCATTCATTTTAGTGACATAGACCCATGAACTCCTCAAATGGCTACCAGATCATTATAACACAATAAAATACAATTACATGTAAAACATCAACTGATTTGTTTTTTTTTTCTCAAAGACTGGCTGAAGATTTATGATCAGAGAAATAAACTAAACTATGCTTTTCAAACATCAGAAAAATAAAACTGAAAATTCCAGTAAATGTATCGTAATATATATATATATGCCTGTTTTACCTGTCTTCGTTGATGCGGTAGAATGAGCCAATACCATGCTGGCACATGGGCAGAACAGCTCCTATCATCTGTGTGTAGCCAATACAGCTGGTTGACAATAAAAAGTTGCCACCTCCACCACTACAGTCAAACAGAAGGCATAAAGAGAAGAAACATCATAAACATTCATATACATCAATATTAATGCAGACAAAAAAAAAGAAAGTTTCAGAAGAGTTCTTCAAGCGAACTTTACTCAAAGTTACCTTATCTTTTTTCTCACACTTTTTTTATGAACTAATGTTTTCAGTGAAATATGTCTCACAAAATTTGCAAAATAGATGATAAGGCTCAAGTACAGAGTTGAAAACAAAAAAAATTTCAAAATTTAGTCTCAAACTGGCTTTCAGATTTTTAGAGTTTCTTTTTTTTTTTTTTAGTCAGAAAATATTAGAATGGTATAAAAATCACCTGTGAACTTAAACAAAATTATCAACTAGCAGTGACACATGATCAAAATCATCAGGGTGATGACTGAGCCCAAAAAATTTGTCAAGCTACAAGGGCTGGGCTACGGCAGAGAGCATGATATAAATACAGTGGTTTCTGCCTAAGAGCCTGGTCGCTGGGGGACAAAAAAAAGTTGGGTTCTTAAGCGGACGTGTTCATAGGCAGATTGAAAAACTGTCTTCACTACTACAATCAGGTACCACAAGTGATTTTTTCAAATGTTTCGGATGTTGTTTCTACATGTTGCATCAGACAGTACTCTCCAAATCATGAATTTTGGTGCTTATTTCATCAAAATCAATCAACAAATAAAAAGTTATGAATTTTCTAAATATTTATAGAAATAACAATATTTCACACAACACAGAATTTGATAATGGACATATTTTTGGCTTAAATAAATGCTTTTTCATAAAAACAACATATAAAAACTTGTGCAATTCTTGATTACATGTTTACAATAAACACACACACAAAAAAACACTGAAAACCAATACAAAGTACAGACACAACAACATTCTACATTTTTGAAAAAAAATCAAAATCAGCATAATTTTCCCTTAAATAATGAACCAGAGGGCATGTTGGAATGCTCATAAAATAAAAATTTATCTTTCAATCTCTTTGTAACTTCTGTGACATTATCTTTATAGCCTGGAAAAGTACTCCAATTTTTTTCAAGAGTCTTAGACATTTAGTTATTAAATTATAGGGCATCAAATATGGCAAAACATCAAATTCAGCCTGTCAGAAGAAAAGTGTTGAAAAAACACATTTTTTTTACAGAGACAAGCTAGTTTTAAAGACAGAAAGTAAAACTTCACAGTTTTATGTAGTTTGACATGCTAAATTCACATATAACATTCAATTTTAGATAGCTATACATGTAACCCTTTTGGACTTGGAATTCCCCACAGGATATGGCCCTCTCAACTCTCACGACAAAAGACCCTAAATTTCTCACTGAAAATGGTTGAAATCTCACCATAAATGGCATTACCGGTTGTAACAAGTCATGACCTGTGGTATTATTAAAAACTTGATTTAACCCTATTTCAGTGGAAAATTCAAGGCTTTTCATTGTAATAGGGCCTGTCTAATACTCTAATATCAGTAATAGGTCTCATGAAAAATTTTCAGCTGCTAATGGGTTAAAACCCAAAGCAAGTGAAGTCTATACCATATATCTGTAAAACAAAACCCATAAAAAGCTTATGGACAAAAAGTACTGAATGTACCCATATGAAATTTGGCACAAAACATTGTTGCATAACAATCTGTGTTTCTACTTACATAGAGTCAAAAAAAAGCGTTATTCTGAAAAAGGCGATTATAACTCAATAGTAAACTCACCAGAGTGTTTGATCCGAATTGTACGTTCGATAAAATGACATGTTCAAAACACCGAACATGTTTTCTTTGAGTAACATTCAGTCTAATCATCCAAAATACCAACATTGAGGTGCGCACGCTGATTGAGAATACCAGATGTACCAAATGCACATATACCCCTCTAAAAATTTAGACTAGATCTAGATCTATATTAACAAGCACACTAGTACCAAAGAGTTTGAAAAAGTCCAGTGAAACTCCAACAAGTTCAGATCTAGATCTAGTCATTGTCGAAGTCTGTCATCTTGAATATTATGATTGCTACCCACCTCAAAATTTACAAATTCACAAATTAAATTAGTAAAAGATTTACTTTTATTACTGCAAATAATTAGAATGCAGTGTACAATTCTATAGAGAAGTTGATTTTACAGATAATTTTAACAAATAAAATAAACTTGATGGCTCAAATCCTCCATCGTACTCTGCCCTTCTAATCAGCAAAACCCTCCCCCAGGAATGAAGAACAGAGCCATTTGTCTGAATTATTATTGTGAAAATATCTAGATTTGTTTATCATCTAAAAAATAAAAAGGGGATACATGATCTAAACACAAGCACTATCCACTATGGTCTTTAATCATTTAGAAGTCATCTTGCCCATAGTGAGTCCGGGTTCTGATGTCTGTTCGGGAGGGAATTCAACCATAGGAATGACTTTCATGTCTCGACTGATCGGGAGAAACATCTTTGTGGAGATAATTTCTCTTTGTAAATCCGGTCGCAAATGGACAATTATATTTATTCCCAATGTTTTTTTCTAAAAGAGAAATAGATTCTCTTTCAATACGAGCATGGAAAAATGGAAACTGTCAAACCAAAAGGCCTGTGTTTATAGTTCAAAGTTTTCACCTCACTCTTTTCTTGATAATAACGCGTTGTAACTCCACATTTCCTGGTATCATAGTAAAGCTGAGGTATTCCCCTTTCTAGTGATATGACTATTGATGCTGTTGAAAGCTGTTTCGACAGCGGAAAATGAAACAAAACAAGGGGGTCAGTGATATAAAGAGCGAAATTTGATGGCTTGGCACTTGATCACGCTGCGTGACTTGAATGTTTACCACATGCTATCAGCACAGATCGGGCATTTTAAATATTAAAACTTATACCAATGGAAAGACAACAATGTTTTACAATCTGCTCCATGGCTCGGCACTTTTCCACCGCTTGTAAGCGAGTGCGCTTGTGATACCTACTACAATTACTTGATCATTGCTGTCACTGTTGGTTTAAGACTTATCTATATGAAGAAGAACAGCTTTCTCCCCTGTGTGTGTGTGTGTGTGTGTGTTGTAATTAGATTTAACAATTCCTGACCTTTCTCAGCATATAATTTCATCAATAATGCCCAGCATTCTCATGTCAAGTGAGATTCCATGTAACGGTATCACTGTGGAATGAAGTATGATATTGCTATGTTACCATATAGATAATTGCACAACTGATTCAAGTGTTTAAAATTTGCCAGACCGACCAAAACTGGAAAACTGACCAGGAGGCTAAATCTATTCCTCCAATCACAGGTGCTGTCAACAAAGAAAAAATGCTTACAGTTAGTCCACAATGTGGCCTGATTATGCAGTCACACATCAACCATCCCTACCACTCCTTGTCTACCTGTTCCCTCCACCCGTCCCTACCTATCGAACTGCTCATCCAGCAATGTGTTTCTCTCAAGTGGACAATCTGATGTGAATTTACACCATAAGTACTCGTATGTCTTGGCCTGACATCAGGCTCTTAGGCGGATTTTTTAATAAGGAGCAGGTTTATAGAGGAGTAAATTATAGAGAAAAAATTCCATTCCGTAGCAGAGGCTGACTCCTAGGCGACCAAGTTCTTAGGCAGAGACCACTGTATCACACACTGTGTCTCATAGATAGTCACTATGAGTCATTAAGTCACTTAACTCGAACAGAGAAATCAGGGGTTGAATGTAATGAAGATGACCTGATACTGATGTTTTTTACACTGCATAAACTGAAAAAACATTCATCTCTGAATGAGACAGTATTGCTCTTACAGGCAGATTTTAAGGAGGATGTCGTGGCTTAAGTAATAAATAATAAGGTCAGTATAATAATATAGGTTTAAGTGCTAAACTGTGTATTTTTACCAATTTTTCTCCCCCTGTCTCTTCAAATTTGCAGCCTCTCGGGCTACAGTCAAACTGACTCAAAACTTTTTCACCAGATGAAAGTTCATGAATTAGTTTTATATGACAGCCTATGAATTAAGGTTTTATTTGATAGCAGTGACTCAACTTGGGGGAAAAATGACATATGACTCATTTTGATTCCCTGTGAGACACACATTACTATGGTTTACCATTATCATAGTTATCATTCTACTCTGTGAAAAAGATCTTGACAAAACTACGAGAAAAGAAGCATATTATCCAACCTTTTAGTGTATGATATATCCTTGTACAACATTGGTAATTCTCGACCCTCCTCTCGGCAGATGATAGACAATCCTATCAGGTGACGATCACAAGCTGAAACAGAGTATTTACCTACCATTGACAACTTGCATGATGAACAGCTATAGTAATAAAAGTGCTCCACTGCAGACTGTATATTTTTATCTCACATAATTTGCACTGATTATGCTGTATGACAATCACAGGTAACTCTTGCAAATTTACAGCAATAATAAAAGCCTCTTTACAGTATACCATTTCTTTCCATTTCAAATTAATCTCCTATTTTTTCTACATGTAACAAGTATGCTAGCCACAAGCTGAAATATTTCAGTCTCCAATTATGGGCAAAGTTTCTTTCAGGGGAGCAATTTCTTAAAGACAATTCCGGATAGCAGATCTTAGCAGCTGGTTGTATTTTTCAACCTGATTCTATTATCCTTTTATGCCGAA
Source organism: Peronia peronii (assembly GCA_039654565.1). Taxonomy (NCBI): domain Eukaryota; kingdom Metazoa; phylum Mollusca; class Gastropoda; order Systellommatophora; family Onchidiidae; genus Peronia; species Peronia peronii. The sequence continues at coordinate 22,442 of JBCEWB010969131.1, read as the reverse complement.
AGATGTTACACACAAACTGGTCATTGTTTCCACAGGAATATACATTATTTATTGATGCTTCCTTCTCTTTGATATATGAACCAACTGTAGGCTATTCTAACCACAGGAAAAAAGTATATCTGATCTGAGTTGCTCATAACATAATTACTGCATTGATTTTCATTTACAAAAACGAAGTACAGTCCTGAAATTGCTATTAGACTTGAACTGCCATTATCTGAGCATGAATTAATATCGTTCTAGAAATACAAGCAGTGTGGCAGAATCTTCTGACACTTTTAAAGTTTAACATGACCAACTGAACACCCAACATGGCATATCATCTGGTTTTACAAGTTAAAGCTTCTCTCTGAAAGAAAACAAAAATGCATAGAGAAAGTCACATTTCTACTCTGAGCATAGCAAATATTAACTCTTATACCATGGCCTCTTCAAAATATCCCTTACCTCTGAATTCACAGGCTTCTAGAAATTCCTGGAGATGTTTATCTCCTGCCACTTGGAGTAATCTGCGTTTTTCAGGATTCTGAAATATAGGACACATTATCAGCTCTAAAACAACAGACATTTGAGAATATTCTTATGTCCCTTCAAATACTGAACATTTCTGCTCAAAGGACCTTCAGTGATGAAGCTGTTTTTTTTTTTTAGCTTAACATTTATGTGACAACAGAGGCATTTTTGCTCTGACAATTAAAAGGTGTTAAAAAACAAAAGAGAGATCAATAAACCAAATAGCAGAAAAATAACACAGACAAGACAAGAGAGACTTGAGAAAAAGAGAGAGAGAGAGAGAGAGACATATGAAGTAAAAAAGAAAAAAACAGACAAAAAAGAGAATATCTCAATAAGAAATTTTTAAATACATAAGTATTTTGAAAAGACAAGAAGGGGTGGGAAAAGACTAAAGAGGTTTAAAAAAAAGGGGGAAAAAAAAAAGACAGGCTTATAAGATAAGAGAGGAAAGAAATGACATGAAAATAAGATATCAAGAAATGGGAAGATGAAAGCAAGAAACAGAAAATGGCTGCCCACTCACTGACACAGACGGATTGAGCATAGCTTCACACCAAGCTTTGCACTCCATGGTACAGGACCTCAGTGTCTCTGTGCGACCATGGTAGAACTGCTTGATTGGAGCAGTTTCATAGGTGGGAGCCATTCTGCAATAAAGTCACCAATTGATCTTTACTTTGCATGCATTTCCTTTTTAACACCGTCTTACTAATCCTTTCATGACAAAACGTCAATCTGCTTTTCAAAGCACATTCTTTCCTATAAATGAGTCTCCACTAATTAGTGTCACAAAGAGAATGTATTGTCATGCTCATATGATAATTGAGTAAGTCATTTTTTGGCCAAACTGAGTTCAGGTAATAACTAAATACTTTGAATCTTTTATATATTGCTCTCAAAGCATTATTTCCAATGTTGAATTTCAATAACAACTTGCACCATTTGAAATAAAACGTGTAATGTTCTATGGTGAAAATGAAACAGTTTTTTTCTGTTTTTCTCGAAATGGCCAAACATGACTTAGACAATTACCTTACGAGTGACAACATGGCAGAGAAACATATGGGAAAATGCCAAACGACGTTCAACATATGGATCACAAATGAGTTTAAGTGCCCTATGGGACATCATATGGAGGAGAACAGGCTTAACTGTGTAATGCGAAAGAACATCAGTAAGAAAAAGTGGATCTTACAGAATCATGACTACCTGTTGCCACAACGCCTAATAAAAAACATGACAATAACTTTTTCTGCTATGTAAAAAGGAAATGAATGTTAAGATTTGCTGCTGAAGATACAGATTTAACAAAGGGCCGAAAACACAAAAAAAGATGGACAGCATGTAGCAAAAAAAAATATTGTTTTTTCTAAAAATCAGGATGAGAGCATGTGTATTAAAAAAGAATAGGACTACAATCATCACAATCTAATATTTAAATGACATGGAAGGTTCCTTGGCTAAGTGAAAAGCCAGGATGTTGGAGAGCTTGTTATCCCAGAAAGCTACATAAAGAAAAGCTCTCAGTAATGCAAAAGACTGAACAGATCAAAAACCATGGAGATGCACAGCACAGATAACAAAGTCGTAAAACAAAAGTCTGACAAAACCATAACTGCCACTATTATTCAAAGATGCATCACATGATGTTTAAGGCTGATGATTTAAAAAATAAAAATTTCCATTAGTGTGCATGGTTGCTGACATACTTGCCATACGTCATATAGAAAGCTAACTGCATGGCTAACTGGCAGAATGCATCTGGGTGAATCTTGATTTGTTTGCAGAGCTTTTTCCCAAATTTGGAGAATACTTCTATATGAGCAGTAGCACACTGTCTCTATGGAAAAGGAAAAAAAAGAAAGAAAATAAAGCGAACAGTTTATATGAATTGAAGCACAGTCATGGAAGTGAGTATCAACTAGTTCTCAAACTTAAACAGACAAATTCCTTATGTCTGACAGTATAACAGTTTTAATGCATAATTAATCATTAAAGAGTGACAATGTGAAAAACTGGTCAACTGTGCAAATCCCTGTATCACATAAGGCATGGGTCATTGTTTCTTTGACCATCTATAACCCCTAAAAAAAAAGAAGATCTGAACATTGACATATCAAGCCACAGAACTGATTTGGAGGATCCATCAGTGTAATTTGATAGCAAAACTTAGTTTCCTGAGCAGTAACATCTCTGGAAAAGCTTTCCTCTATGTTCCCAGGTGTCAGAATATTCAGTCTCCCAAAGATGCAGCTTCATTTGCCCAATAACTGTGAGTGTCACATGTGCCTCACTGACATCTACAAGTTCAAATTAATAACAGAGAAAACAGATGAATCAACCAAAGCTTGGATACGTTTATGCAAACTTGGCAAAAGTTGAACATGTATTTCGCTTTCTAAAATCAGAGAGCATTTTTATATGGAATATACTGTATACAAGATGATTCAGTACATATATTGATGTGTGTGGCTGGCTTCACATTATCAGAATTATCATACAGACAAAGAATGTATCATCATACCATAACAGCGTAGTCATTCTTGGCCTTTTCCACAAGTTTTTTCAGATGAGAGTCCAGCACAAACTGCTCCAACTCCGGCTCAGGCACCGGCCGTTTGTCCAAGCTGCCCTGTTAGAGAGAACATTTTGCAGAGCCATTGTAATACATAATAATCTTATTTATTCTTACTAATAATCTGCCTTGATCCCAATATGATACATAATTTAACTGCTTTGTGAGCAGTTTTCACTATAACATCTGGCTCTAGTTCCTGCTAAAGTGTTACTGTTTATTTATAAAAAATGCTAAAACATTTCATCCCATGATCAGATTTTATCACTATAAAGTATTATTGTTCATTTCATTATGATGAGCCATTTCTTTGTTTTCTAAAAATGTGTCAAATTTGCAATCAACTTCTATGTGAAGCAATCCAGTTGCATAAAATCTGTATCAAGCCAGAAAATGTCCCATTGACATTCTAGATTCCATGTAATACAGTGCAGTCTACTAGAGTGGACTCACTTAAAGCAGATTCTTGCTTGAAGTCAACCCCTTTGGCAGTCCCACTATTTTTTCTTTTCTGTCTTTGTAGTAGTTAATAATATCAACTTTGTTAGAAGTCAACACTTTTTTTTGTCCCAAGGGATTGACTTTAACCAGATTTGACTGTATTTTGTTCCCTTCATTTACAAGCATTTCCATGAAGGCTCTCAAATACTTGAGGCTCAGCTACCTCTTGAAATAAATAACAGTACATCATCCATGCACCTATGAAGAACGGTTTCACACCTGCCATTGTCCTTTACACTCCAACAGCTTGGCGTGGATATAGCTTGTTAAATACACCAACATTATGCCCTCAGCTGGTGTATGCTGAACAGATTAAAAAAAAAAAACCCAAAATGTTAAGATTTGCATTATGCATCAAAATATTAGAATGCCAAATTTATAGCCATACTCTGACAGCTGGGAAATATATGTTGTTTTTTAACCAAGAATGGTATCATCAATTTAACTGGTATTTTTCCACAGGTATAGACAGACAGCTATCATAAAATGATCTCAACAGATTCCACTCATTAACTAGTTTTTTTTCTTCATCTTTTTGTTTGAAGATTTCAAGGCCATAAAGCAGGAGATATATCTTATTTAACTTTGTGATTAAATGGATTTTTATCAATCTATAAATCCAGATTACAGTCACAAAATACTACTGATCTGATTCAAAAGCATCTTTCATTATTTCCCTATACCCATTTTCTTTTTTTATTTTATCTTAAACTTTATTTTTTAAAAAAAATATCCATTTACCTACACTTAACAACTTACATCAGCATTCGAAATGCACATTCCATTTTCATACACGCCAAAGGAAAGGGATTTGTCAAACCATCTGTTTTCGCCATTGCCAAGTAAGGCTTTGTTTGCCAGCTAGTTCAGAGAGAACAAAGTAGTCAGACGTAAATGCAACAGTCTAGGTCTTTTACTTCACAAGCCATATAGTCCATAGACAATTTATGAATGTGTACATTATGCAATGCATACATTATTGAATTCTGAAGATCTACACTAGTTTGAAGTTTTATTTGATCTTATAGACAATCGACAACGTGATAATTTTAGCGATTATCAAAATAGCAAAGAAATTATCATGCTGAACTGTACATGTCATGTAATTAAATACTTCATTAACTGAACATCCTCAATAGTGACAATTCTCATGTTTGATTTACAACTTCACATTATATTGCCAGTTACTATTGTAAATAATGATTGGCTGAGCAATGGCCTCAAGAGCCAGAACTGACATTTTATTATACATGTAAAATGAGGAGGAAATAAAGGAACAAAACAAACAACTGCCAGCCTTCTGTAAACAACACCGATACTGTCTATTGCTTACATCATCAGTGACACTTCCACCATCTCCACTTTCCAGCCAGACACTCATGATAGCTGTGTCAATCTTCTTCACAATCCTGCTGTTGTTGGGATCAAGTGCAATTAGTCGGTTTCGAGCCTGAGGAAAAATAGCTGGTTTTCATTTCAGACGTTAAAACTTCACTTTTCTGTTTGAAAAGCTGAGGTTCAGCAGATTGTTTTGAATCACTGCAGCTGGCAGTGCAGTCAGTATATAAGTCACTGGCAGTATTTGGTAGAGACAAATGAGAGATCATTGCGGTCAAGGAGGCTAAGAAAAGAAGATATAAATTAACTTTTAAAGGCGGCAACAATCTAAAAGGACTTACAGCAAATTAGGACTGAGGCCCTAATGAGCATCAGTTTATTGCTGAATGCCAAAACAAAGAGATAGGTCAATTTTTAGCCATATAAACTGTCTTCTAAAATAATATGTGCATTTTACTGTGCTAATACAAAATAAAAATTGGCAATCAAATGACCGATACTAAACAAACTAAGTTAGAGATGTACTATCAGGGATTATGTTCTGAGAAAATGATCCAAGTGATGGCTACAGCCATTTCATACAGGTAACCAGACCTTTAATATATAATTGAGACGTGACACGATGAAATCAGGCTCTCATCAAATATTGAGCATATGGAGTTACTGGTATCATTGTGAAGATTATTCATTTCCCTTTCTGTATGTGAAAGAATTTTTGCCCTATTTTGAGTAGAAGTTGAGATATTGGCAATTAAAGATGATGGGGGGTGACCTGTTGTTGCAGCTGAATTTAGTGAGAAAATGGCCAATCACTTATGTTAATCCTTCTTTATCCTTATTGAGCCATGCAACTAAATTACACTTTTTGGGCCTTTACTCAATCTATTTAAACAAATTTAACTCTGAAATACATTTTTAGATTGATATAGAAGGGTTCTGTGAAGAAAAAACAACATTAAAAATTCATTCCCTACCGAAAAACAGTGATTTCTCCAGTCGCCTCAGTTTGACGAGCGCCTGATTTCATCTTGTCGCATCTCATTTTGAAATGAAAGTTGCAGTTGCTACAGATCCTGCTTCTAATAGTTCATTTCAATGAAATGTAACTTTTTAAAAAAATGTTTACTTCAACTATAAATATGACGTTTATGACAATGATACATTTTCTCATTTTAAAGTGGCAGTGCAATGTCACGGACAACTTAAGCTATATGTTGTAAAATAATAAACCTCTAATAGTCAGAAACATGTTAGCAGTGCTATTTTTGCAAAAAAAATCACAGTTAATGTGTTTATTTTGCAAAATAACACAACTTGTGGTTCTGTGTTTCTTTGCTGGCTCTCTTCGCCATTAACATCGATTTGCGTGTGACATCACATTTTCCCTCACACCTTTGTACGCAAAGCTGTGTGACTCGCAAAACAAAGCTTCAGATCCAATAGCAACATCAGACCGCTGAATAGTAAAGCCCTATTAATTTGAGCCACAGGGTATTTGTTTTGACTCCGCCTTGGCTTCGGAGTACACAATGCAGATTCACATCGGACCACCTTACTGACCAATGTCTTCCTCTGATCCCTCCCCTAACTCTACCCTTTTTTCATGTATGTTAATATCTGCAATGAACCAATGGTAGGAGAAGGGGCTGTACTCATGAAGCGAAGATGTCAATTTCATATGGGTGTCAATTTTATCATCCCTCATTACACAGGCTATTTCCATTACAGATGTGTTCATAACCTAATATAACTGCTTGGACCAAACCATTTCACATAGGAGTGTAGTTACGTTCATGCTATAGAATCTCGGTGTAAAATGCAAGCTATCATCCACCATGTGGACTTAGATCATTCTTATTAGATCAGACCGGCTGACATTGACAGGGCAGCAGTGACTACAAAGAAATATACATAAGTGATCTAATGGTAGCATAAAATGAGAGCACAAGGAAGCTATCCGATATATAAACTAACAGATATTTAGGCCACTTTGGCTTTCATTCATAGCAATTATAACTCACTTCTGCTCTAACCAGCTTGGTCACTGGTCAATGCCAAACTTGTTGAGTGGGTCAATTGGTCAGGGGAGTCTGCATTATTACTTAATGTGGTATAAACAAAGAGACTACATCTATTTGATACGCTTCTCGTGATCATTGTTTCTTTTGATTGTAGTTTCAGACCACTTGAGAGGACCTGAGTGCGCCATTTCTGTTCTTCTCTTCTGTTCTGTTCAAGAGGATTTCATCTTTGGGCATGGAATTTCTGACAGTTCTTTTTCCTTTACCTTTTGAAGGAGTGTTTATTGAGCTGCGTGTACTTAAAATGGCAATAATTTGACCAAATTGGGGCCCATAAACCTCAAGTTTAAGTGATATAGTAAGAAATATCACAGCGCAGCGAGGTGCCCCTACAAACGCCCAATTATCATTCGATCGACGGTTCACAGCCACACAATACACCATTGTGAACATATTGAATAGGCCCACTCAAACATCCCCTAAGCATGCCATTGGGAAAAAATGACGTCACGCCCGGTTTACGGTCAGTTACAGAAAACAACGAGATGACCAGAGCAGTCCTAACAATTCGGTCTCTTTGACTGTTAAAATTTCAAATCTAAGAAGCCATCTGCTTCTAATTCGTGTGTCAGTGGGTTTACAATAACCATAACATTTCATCTGAGGCAAAAGCAAAAAGAAACATGACACAACAAATTGATGTTGCACTACCACGTTAAATATAAAGTGTCTGACAAGCGAATCAAGATAAAGGCATGAGAAAAAGTAACATTACCAAAGGAAAGCTATTTCTATCTCCAATTTCTTATTTTCTAAAATACGAGTCCTCTTGGCAGACCATGCTCATTTGTCAAAAAGTTGCACATATCTACCAACCTGAGCCCAAGCTGTTCTTTCTAGTGCTGTCAGATAAGTAACACCCTGAGCAGGACCCAACTTCTCACTTCTCTGTTTGATCTGGCGTAACTGTTCTTCCAGTTCTGGTGGTGACAATATTTGCTGAGATTCATCGAATGGATTCATGATGAAAATATGACCCTTCGACATCACTACTATGTGATGCGGACAAGGCCCCTCTGATTCTGAAAGTAAGATGAAAGATATTTCAAAGAAAAATCTCAAGCTTATCAGAAAAGATTGTACATATTATGAATTTGATATATGCTTTTACTTTTATAGCTGTTTGGTTTAAATAAGGTTATATTGTCACTAGAGAAGTCAGGGTTATTCTGGAAGGTGTAGATGACTAGAAAGCATGCTGTGATTTAGTGTGGACATAGTTAGGCAATGGTTAAGAGTTTACAAATTCAAATTATCATGGCAAAGCTTGTAAATTTCAGGAATAAGATGTACTGTGCAGTGGCTGTTAAATTTTTTTTTTTTAACTCACTGATGACGTTTCCTGCACCCTATGCGGGATCAATTTTATAATTTTTTCGCACCGACACATTTCCTGCACGGCAGTTCCAAGCAGAGCACTTAGTTAATGGCCAGTTTGACCCAGGCCGAGAAATCAGCCCTCAGGCTATGAGCCGGGCACGTTGCCTGTGCTCAATCAGTGAGTGAGCGGTTGAAGTCAAAATACATATCTGTTAGGAATGTGATCATTTCTTCTAACAGTCAAAACATAATCATATTTTAAATGATTTGGAAAGCTGAAGTCACAGAGATTAAGTGCACATAGATTTAATTGGGGAGTTAGTATACATACGTTTGTAATTCAGAGGTAAAATCATGAAATGATAATGTTTATAAACACATATATACACTAAGTCTAATCGTGAAGTTCAATTTTTTTTCTTAAAGAACGGACACCTTACGTGTTGAATTTTCAATTCACTAAGATTTATGCATATTACACCAGATTTGCCAAAGTTATCGACGATTTATGATGTCACTCGCTTTCTGTAAAGAATTCAGCTAACAGAGCTTTAATCATATTTGACACATCGACTTTGTATCTGTATATTAATATTGACATAATTTAATGTCATATACAATGACAATATAACAACCTTTAAATACACATGCATGTTAATAATAGTAGTTGTTATAATAACACTTATAATAACTGAAGCTTGAAGTCGACAGGTTTCTAGAATAACCTTTAGTTGTTCAGCCTTGTTACTACTGCTTAGTGTTCCATCCTTCCAATTTTGGTGATGGAGGCATGGAGCTGTTCCCCATCTTGTTGCCCTAACAAACCAAGTCGGAAACCCCAGTTTCTGATGAATGGAAAGCAATGACACTCAACTGTGTGGATTTTGGTTTTTGCTTTATGTGGAATGAGTTTTCTGTATAGCGTCATACAGGTTTTGATTACCATACTAACTGTATTGTATTCTGTAGGATCTGTTCTGCGAGTGTGTGAGATAAGTGTGTGAATGGTAGAATAACTTCTATTGAGTCTGCCAAATTTTTGCCCGATCACGTGTGCCTGGTTTACTACTGACTCGTCTTGTGTGAGCTCAACTGTGCGTCAAATACTGTGTTTTGTGAGGCCTGTGTAAACATTTGCTTGCATATATTTGTGGCAGAGATTGCCGATTAACTGAGAGGCTGTGGTAGGTGTGGATCACAAAACCATGCATTCCTAAATGGTTCCCAGACCAGAAGTGATCGGACCTACCTTTTGTGCCAGTGGAGTGATGTTACTACTGTCTATTTCATCTTGAATTTTCTCTGTCTGTGACTACAATCTATCTTTGTTGACTTAATCTTGCGAAAAACGTAAACATTTCTCATAAAAAAAATCACTTTGTCTTCTAATGTCCTCTAATTTATTCTTGTGTTTCTGGCTGTGAACAAATTTGTTGAATTTACTCATGTTTGAAAGATAATTGGTTTTTGCTAGAGCATGTGCTAAATCTGTGTCTAGTTGATGAGTGGTTTCCTCTAGAAGATTGTGATATCTGACTGTGATGCCAAGAAGAGTGTATAGACAGGGTAGAACCACTTGAATGATTTCCATGTCTAACAGAGGCTCGCTGATGGAATGCTCCATATCTGAGTGTCATATACTGTCGTCAACTGATTTGTTTTTAATCAAAGAATAGATAACGTTTTATTATCGCTCAGTTACTTATAAAATTAGAAGATAACATTTGGAAACCAGATTAACAACCTTAAAAAAAATGCACCACAATTGCACACGCTCAGGGTACCCGTAGGTAACTGACGCAAATGTGATGTAATGAGAAAGAAACTTCCACAGACTAAGACTACTTGAATCAGGAACAATATAAGATGTGAAAGAAAATTTTTTATGGTTAAAGTAAGTTTTTATGAAGTTTTAAATTATTTTTTCCATGCCAAAAAAGTTCGAAATACACACACATTTCAACAAGCCACTGTGAGAAAACACGCAAAGACAGAGGGAAACAAAGAATGAAGCATTAAAGGCGGGATGTTGAGCTTTTAGTTAATAGCAAACTTGCACATGTTCCTGTGAGAGAGTGGCTATTAACAGGACATCTAAGTGCATCAAAATCAAAGCAATTCCAAGTTGTGCATGCAACGGGAATTCCTGATGTCCCGAGGGCCCGGTCACCTGTTGGCCGCGTAATTTATTGCCATGCTGGGTCAGTAACTAAGTGCTCCACTTTGTAGAGGTTTGAAACTGCCGTGCCTGCAAATGCCCCCGGAACCCTCTCTCACCACAGAGTCACCATTTGTTTCGTTTCATACTGAGTTTGGCGGAAGTCGGTCAGTAACTTTTTGAGTTTTTGAAGAACAAAGAAAGTCACTTCAAAGTGAAAGTAGGGAAGGAAAACAGTAGTCAAGTTGATCTAATAAACACAACGGTGAGCAGGGAAAGGCAAGGAAAGTGGAAAGTTTTCAAACTATTCAATGACTTGGTTAGTTCTGACGCTATCTGTCAGATGCAGGAGACCGAAATTAAATGAACCTCTTGATCTATCAAGCAAAAGTTCTACGATATAGGTGATCTAACAATTCCTAAGTCTAGATCTAGATCTTGTGATCCTGGGCGTACACTAAGAAGGGTAAAGGCAAAGCACCAGCATCTTCCTAGAGCTTCTACATCTAGAGAAACTTTTTTTCTGCACAGCAGGCAGAGATGTAGAAACCGTCGCTGTCTGACTATTGGACAATTCAGCTAGATCTACATTTTCCAATATTTTCCCCGAATTCTCAGGAAACCCGAAATCTGACTCATTCTTTAAAAATCATTAAAAAATAACTATATGACATAATCCACTTCTGTTTTCTGTATCAGACTGTGTTGATTTAGTACTGTCATATGTGTTAAATTGGTTGATGTGGAACTATGAAAAGTGTGTTTACTAATTTTTGACATTCCTCTCAAAATGCCAGTCTTCAGCGTATCTAAACTCAAAACAAGCTCAGCCTTCAGCGAGTTAATATAGACGTAGCATGATATTTTTCACTTTTGAATTGTACTGTCCTTACAAAGTGCCTTATTCTGCTAGGCTCATAATGATTGACCTGATCACATCAGCCTACTTTCATTCACACTAGCTTCACTGCTAACCAATCTGGTCTATCCTTGATCACACTGCTCCATTTATGTGTACTGTCTATCTTAAAATATAAGTGTGTCACTCTGAACTCAAGAATTATAGCATAAACTCATATATTTGCATTCATATTCAAATGTTCATTAAATGACTCACATAATCACAAAACTCTATCCTCAAATGCTATACCTGTCTGGAAATACAATCTGCTTTTTATTTCTCTGAACACTCTGAATGTTGCATAAATTCATTTTAATCCTCCCCAGTTCAAATGTTCACCAAATGGCTGTTATCATCATACAGCTCTATATCCTGCATGATTTATGTCCTGACATACTGCACAAATTGTCTCTCTTAACATGTTGCTTGAAGTCATCTAAACCTGTAAAACCTCAAATGCCCCATCAAATGATTAAAATGATCATATTGCTCAACCCTTGCATGGCTCTACATTCATGTATTCTACCTGTCTTCAAATAGCTCACAAGTTTGTCCCTGCTGACTCCCGGAATGTTGCAGGTGTTAAAGATTCTTTTGTACTGATACATACACTGAGGCCTTCCTTTAGCATCTTTCATAGGCTTATGTCTTTCTCTGTAAATAACACGAAACATGTTTCCTTATGTAAGAATTGACACAATAATATAATTATGGCTGTGTGATATTTTACCAAATATTTGTGAAGCAGACATTGATATGAAGACAGAAAAAAAAGATAAATAATTTGGTAGTAGCATTATATGTCAGTTTATGAGTATGTGAGTGCATAATATAGATTTTAAGTTACATATCTTTGTGCAAAGATGGCTAATTAAATTAACATAGCCAAAAAAGAGAAAACAATATATGCTGGCATTTATGTTTCCTGTGACCTTCATAGAATGTATTAACAGATGTATGGCTGTTGACACAAGCAAAAAAAAAAAGAGCATCTTCCCAGTTGAAATACATACTACCTGTAAACCTGTCATTAACTGCTGGTCCCACGAACAAAAATGATTTTTATGCACTAGTATATAAACTGTCAATATAAATAAAATCCATACAAACAAAAACTATACTGACTTGCAGCTCATCATGTCTGAATTTTTCTAAACTAATGTATTTTTTTTTAAAACAAAAAAAACGTCAAGATAATTACCTCGGGTGATTGAAAGATGTATAGAGAATGTAATGTAACTGCCAACATTTGAGTGTAATTTATAAAGCAAAAGAGAGAAAGATCTACATACTGGCGTATGTACTGCCAAAATTTGAGAGTGTAGTATAGACCCAGGGCTGCCCGAGGTAGCTGGCTACCTGGTTGTGGTTGCCAAACATCCTCATGATAAGGTCCTGGGCCGGCCATGTTCATCAGGGGAGCAGGCAGCCTGACTTCCAGATAGGCCCAATCTTCCCACCATTCTGCCAGCTGGAGCAAGGACAGGTTAATATAAGGTCAATGAAGATATGATGACACATGATATGAGACATCATTAGATGTGACTTGATGGGTTAGGAAAGAAAAAAAAGGGTATGATAAAAGTCAGTGTGGTAAGAATAAAACTAAGTGAGGTAAGACGAGATCAGACAAGATAAAACAAGGTGATGGATGGTAAGTTTATGAAATGGGAGAAGGAAGGAAAATGAGATAAGGTATAAGATAAAGCAGGGTGTGATAAGAGTAAATATAATAGGGTGGGACTGAACAGAGATGGTAAAATAAGACAGAGTAGGATAAAGTAAGATAAAGCAAGGTAAAATTAGGTAAGCTCAGCTATGGTGAACTATGGTAAACAAATTATGATAAGTGTCTACAGTAATATAAGATAAATAAGGTAATGTAAGAAAGGTGGGTTGAAGATAGTACAAAGTAAAACAACAGCTAAAGAGAGGCAAGGGAGGAGAGAGATGATATAAAAATAAGATAAGGTATGATAAGGTACGGTAAGATACATCTGTGCACCTGGCAATTTTTGTTTCATGCACTAACACATGTCATGAATATAATTAATATACATATGTCTCGCAGCCAGTCAAAATGAGACGCATGTCGATTTTTCACCATATGGGGTTTTTGGTATCAGGTGAAAGCTTATTTCATACCCTTTCAGGAGGTGAAAAAAGTTTTGAGCTAGCTTTATTCCAGCCAGAGATATTGCAGTTTAAAGAGACAATAAGGGATCGCCAACAATGCCCGAAATTCCGAGAAAATCGAGTTTAAATGAATGGTCGAACATAAATCTACATACCCACCTCACCAAAACCCGATTTTAATTAAGAAATATTTTTAAATGGAAGGTAAGACAGATATTGTCTTGTTCAGAAATGAATGTACTTTCGATTTCTGCAATTAAAAAAAATCCGATATCTGACCCCCCTCATCACATTCAAAGCCCGATTTCTCAGTTCTAGCCGAGCGACTTACGTCTCATTTCGACTGGCTGCGAGAAATATATATCATACCCAGTTTCTTTCATGTCTCGCTTTTTCTTTCAGTTTTTCATGTAAATATTTGCCTTCGCCTGATGCAAACTGCTGCACAATGAACTCAGTTTGTCTGTACTCCTGGTCAGTCACGAGTGGTCGAACTAGAATGGTCATCAAAAAATGAAAAAGAGAAACAGTCACAAAGGACTACACAAAACTTTCACTCACAATTTAAGATATCTTCAACATAAGAATGACTTTGATCCATCATCGACAGACAAAAGTACCATTCATTACCAATATCAAGAATGCGCAGTGAAATGCTCACATGTTAAGCAAACAGAGGAAAGAAACAAACAGGCACAATAACTGTTTGATTCTTTTACAAAATTGTGCTGTATTTTACATTCCAAAAGCATTCAAAGCATTGTGATCATTCATCTGACCATATAAAACAAAATTACCATTATCAATATACTTCAGAGACAAAACAGGCAAAAACAGGCAAACAAAGACATTATTAAAAATAACAGGTGAAGATGATTTTATGTCAAAGTGGAAGAAAACAGAGTTTATCAAAAAATTAAGAAACAAAAGTTATATTACCTGATGCTAAGTACTTGTTCAGAGTATGTCCTAAATCAGGGACTGGAAGAATTAGGAGATCCTTGTCATACTGGAAAGTTTTCTCTTTATCTGTCAGGATGACATCCTCAATGGTGGCCATTGTGAACTAAGCAAACAAACAACAACAGTTAACACTCATATACCAGTAGAACAACGTTCACAATTGTCAACAATCATTATTCAATCTATTAAAGCTGATATTAAATGACACTGAAACCATTATCTCTCTGAATATATTAATGCTTTATCTATAAAATGACATTGGAAATCTTTCTCTCTCTGTTGAGATCTTTGTGAAAAATTATATAATATAAGCATATAAAATATAAATTCAATTATCTATTTTATAATTTCATGATTTACTGCATTGTAGTAAATATTGTATTTTTATCTTGATTCATCCACTCATGCTTCCATTCCTGAACAACTTTCATACAACATTCTGAGTCTTGTGTGAAGAAAACAGTAAAGTTGTCAGCAAGTCATCACTGGATATATGACACAACTAATCATGTGTAAGAAAGCCTACTTCTTTAAGCACAAGACTTATTTTATTAAATAAACGTATATTATTATATTCCATGTTCCACAGCTCCCAACTCTCAGTTGTTGTCCTCCCAGTTCTGAGTTATTATGAAGAAAGTAACAATTTCATTCCTGAATCCCCCTATGGCATGTGCACCTGAATGATTTAACTACAAATGTAGAAAACATGAGCATTTTGTCAACAGACGTTCCTTTCAGTGTTATAATGATCAGCCAAAACAAAACAAAATGGCAAGAAGAAAATGCTGCATCATCATACAATTTAATGCAGTTGATTTGATAGAGACATATTATTCCTTTAAGGCTTCAGTAAAGATCCTGACCCATTAACTCAAAATAATCAAAGCCTACAAGCTAAATTGCTCAAAAGCAAGTTTGGAACAATCTCTGCAGATTTATAATAATATTGTGATCTTAAACATCAAGCTGGCTTACAAAAAAGTTGAAAGCCATCCTTGCACTCACGCAAATGTTCCATCACTGGGCTGACAAACTAAACGTAGGAGGTATCCTGGTCTGTAAATTACTTGTGCTTTATGAGAAAATGCTTTTATAAGCAGTAATTCTTTTCAAGGGACCGACAGGTTAGACTGTGTAGAGTCACTGTGATATGAGTGGAGGTTGGCTTGATCTAATGTACAATTCCTTAACTGTAGCTAAAGATAACAGTGATAAAGTCATAAGCCTAAAGTTCTGTTCTTCTCTAACAGGTATTTCAAAGGAACACAAGATAGAAAACAAATTACTCACAATTCTATTCAAAATGCAAATCAATTTAAAAATCAATTAGATCTAGTCTATAAACATAAAGTTCTGTCATTTGCATCTGACTGTGACTTACTACAATTTATGCTAATTGATGCTGCATTAAAAAACATATTTACTGGTCTGAAAATTGATCCTAAAAGTGTCAAATGGCCAATATGTTGCAACAGTGGGCCATTTATCTTCTGATTACTGAGAAGTCTGAATAATTTTTTGCAGTGATAATGTAATGGAGCTATATTTGTATTGCATTCTAGCTGACAGTTTCTGACACTTACAGGATTAAACTGATATTTCAATCTCTAAAATCTTGCAGCTTATTCAAACCTCATGAAAGGAAATATTATATGGATCTAATAGATCAGCTAGTCTGCAGCTGAAAATTAAAAGAAGTATGCTAAATCTAAAAATCATTTATAAATTAAGTAGAACACCTACATCAATAAAGGCTAATATGTTTTCGAGTGACAATATTTTTTTTTATAAATAGGCTATTTGTAGTCATCATTCATAACCATCATTTTAGATCTACAAAACGGCTAGCCAGACTTACTGACAATACCCATTGTTTTGGATTATAGTATTATAATATTAATTTTTACCAGGAGTTGACAGTCGTCCGTGGCTGAACGGATAAGTGACCAGACTGATATTCCGATGAACCCGGGTTCAAACCTCAGCCACGCCATTTTTTTTTTTTTTTTTTAGTAATAAAAATTTAACGTGTGTGTATTTGACATAGTTTTGACATGTACAATTTTGAGGGATTTACTGAGGGAGATGCTTTTGCTAGTTACATCTTGTGTGCGTTGTCCACTGAGAGTGAAGGGTTCATCTCCAAGTCCAACATGTCCACATCTGTAGATCTGTATACTTTCTTTTCTCTTCCTTGCAACGTGTGTGTATTTGTGTTTTCTTGACAGTGCATTTGTATTTTTCTGTCTTTAATAATCTATCTTTTTTTTTTGAGTGTGTAGTTGAAAGAGATGTACTGTTGTGTAGAATGGAGTGAACTGGATCTAGATGTTGAAAGAGATGTACTGTTGTGTAGAATGGAGTGAACTGGATCTAGATCTAGACCTCATTCAGTGTTTCAAATATCAAAAAAAAAAAAAAAAAAGATTGCTATGCTTGATGATAAAACTAGATCATCATTTACTGATTAGCATATTTTAGCTAAAAGTGTTTAAAGCTGCACACACATGCCTCCCACCCCCTCCCAAAGGAACATGATATGGACATAGAACTTCACGGCTACATGATAATGACACAGACTGAATAAGTCCGGCTAGACTTCGAGACTATACCAACTTAAAGTTAAGCCTGGCTAGCATGGCCTTAGATTCTTAGATCTATTCCTCTCTCTGAGACTAACACTGAGAATTCTCATTCTAATCTAACGAATAATTTGGATTTAGATCTAGATCTAGATCTTAAACATCAAGACATCTACTGATCTAGTCTAGATTTAGTCTTTATTTGTTCAGGGACTAGATCTAGATATTCCCAGCTACAAAATAAGGTGGAAAGATGAATCCCAGCTTGAATCTGATAAAATTCCTGTTCTATGTTTAAAAAAAAAAAAAAGTATGATCAAGATCTTGCTTGTAGCCTTCATTCATGTCTGGACTTTTGCAAAAATCAATGAAATTGACAAGAGACTGCCTAAATTGGAATAAAGCACGAGACATTCATACCTGTGCGGCGCCTATCTTGGGGGTCTTATTGCAGACTTACACTTCACTTAAACGGACAGACAACAACCTGATCCCGTCTCCAGGACCAAAGTCCAGGCCCAGTTCTGGTGATAAAATATGTATAACACAAACTGGGAGAACTGGGCCTTGTCAACTATGACCATAACACACAAGATCTAGGGCAAAGTACTCGAGTACGGATACTCCTTTAGCACCAATGTAAGGAACAACTGAACAGGAAAAAATGCGTCCATAGGATGTCACCCCGAATGAAATGGACATGATGGGTTTTTAACCTCTAGATGACAATTTTTATTTCAAAAAAAAAAAAGCATAGCAATGCCAGGAATTAACACAGTTTCATTGTTTTTCAGCCTTCCTACTCGTGACTACTTAGTCGTTGAGGCATTCACCTATGATTTCCACAGTAGGGATCATCAACCGATAAATTCAGTGATCATGCGAGATCCAGATAAGCTCATAACAATGGTTGATTTTGCCAACAGATCACAGATATTGTTCATTTAGATTTTTTTGCGAATTCCGTTTGCAGTGAGAATTCTAAGGCACTATTAGATTTATGTCGAAAGGACATCTATGCGGGTGCAAAGTTTTTGTTTGGCTATCCAAGGTAGTATGATTTCCCGGTCTACTGCCAAAGCTCAGCTCCAATCAGACCCCAAAGACATAGGTTGTTATATCAGTCTATTCCTCAAATTAGTAGCTCAGACTGAGTTTTTTATTTTATTTTATTTTAAGCATTATAGTGTTGGTATCGTATAGACCGGAAACTGTGACAGGACTATACATCTTATCGTTTTGTGGTATTCGGTTACAGTACGCTCTCTCAGAGAAGAAAGTACATAGCTCTATGATTTGCTTTTGCATCGACAAGAGTTCCAGTTGAAATTTCCATAGATTATAGAAAGATGTATACCAATACCAAGGACTGGTGATATAGTCTTTGCATGTAACAATAATTATGTTCTATGCTACAAACGTTTCAGTTTCCATTACTGCAGATAAACCATCCTTCACGTTAACAGTCTGCTAATTACATGTACCTTGAAACTGTGCGCCACTGGTATCAAACAAAAACTTAGACTACTTTCGTTTTTATTTGAATTTTGTTTTATTTAGTTATTTATTTTTGTTGTCCTATGAAAACTGAAATTTTGAACATACAGCTCTGATCCATGGCTTGAATATCACATATAACTTTCTTACACCAAGTTTATTCATAACTGTGTGATCTTAAACTAGCAGGGTTTGGCACTGTTTATTTAATTATTTATGTACATGTATTTGTTTATATTCCTGTGAAGAAGGAATCAATAAATAAATACAAACCTAATAATATGCACACCCACAAGCTGATGTATGATATAGACTTTGAGGGCGGAGCAGGAGATGAAGGAACAAGAGAAGTACGTTCCTTGACTTTAATACATTATTCAGAGGTCTGAAGTTGGCACTTAACACCTCCGTCCGTGACAAGTTTGAAAGCAGTTCTGGTCAGAGTGCTCATTGAGATAAAGCTGGGTGACATGCTCTCTTGTCCGTATTATTGTTTTGACGTAATAGTTTCCTTTGTCATACTAGCCTGACTCTCATACAGAGTCAAGAGCAGCAAGACCTGGCCTGACTGACCAGCGACCAGCTGATATCGGAGGTCACATTAGGTCAGGAGTACGCGATAAGAGTGAGTTTGATAACTACATGATATCCTTCAGTGGGTCATTGAAGATAGATAAGTTGTTTTGCAGGCGTATTCCTTTATTATAACAGAGTCTGTGCTAAATCCAAACAAGGCATCTGCCGAGACAATAGGTCAATATATCTTTTCAGGAGATATACAGCTCTTTATAAGCTATAAATCTGCACAAAACAACATAAAAAAAGGGAGGGGCGGGGGGAGATATCATTAGGAAAAAGTATGAAAAGTAGTTTGTCGCATCTTTGGGTATATTTACTTCGTGTCCGGTCCTTCTTTCCTAATGGCTGAAAGGGGGAGGAGGGGGGGAGGGCAGTCTAGAGCATGCATTAGAATCGGTTGGTGATTTTAGGTTATAATAAATTGTTTCTGACTGTACGTGACTCCTTGTTTTTTTAGTGTCTTCGAGGTGTTGAAACTGTGAGGAAGTATGTGATAACACACTTTAGGAACTTGAATAACAACAAAACCAAAAAACAAAACAAAACAAAAAAAACACCTAAAAGTGATTTATTGGCTCCAGTTTTGGCCTATAAATAAAGAAACAGCAAGGTCACAAAAAAAGAAACTCCATTATTCGTCTCTGATTTTCATTATAGGATGAACAAACCAAAATAAAACAAAAACATCGTTATTTCTTTCAAACATAAATTATCTTCTGATTAGTCCGAATGATTTTTTGCAATGATAATGTAATGGAGCTATGTTTGTATGTTTGTATTACATTCTAGCTGACAGTTTCTGACACTTACAGGAATAAACTGATATTTCAATAGCTAAAATCTTGCAGCTTATTCAAACCTCATAAGAGGAAATATTATATTATATTCTGTTGACATTTTTCCCGTTGCAGACAAGTCATTCTTGTAGTTATTTCTTTAATGAGGCCCGATTCGTTTACAAAACGATAGAGATATTATTCGTCCCGGTTTTGAAGCTTTAAACTTGTCTAATACATGTATAATAAAATGCGATAAGAGTTGCTCGCAGAATGCCGATGAGCATACAATAATGATAATAGTATAGCCTCTACCTCCGAGGCGGTTCTGCAAGTTATCGATCGCTCTAACGAAAGTAAAATCAACGAAATGCAACCAGGGCTGGATAGGATTAGCGATCTAACAACTCTGGCGCCTTGGGATGTATCTCTTTTGTTGTTGTTGATTGTTGTTGTTATCACACACTTCCTCACAGCTTGAGCTATCTCTCCTTCTTCTCTCAGGTTTCACAAACTACGTTCGCAGTTGTCTCAGCTATACGTGATTGTGTTTACATGGTAATTAGAAATATAGGAGAAGTAGATAAAAAAGAGTCACACACCAGAGCTTGAGTTTAGAACCTGTTCTCCCCGAAAAGAGCAAAAAAAAAATCCGTACATAACACTGTGTCAAGATTACTAGGATTATAATTATTAATTTTGTCCCGCGTCCTCTTCTCCCCCCCCCCTCTCTCTCTCTCTCTCTCTCTCTCTCTCTCTCTCTCTCATTCGCTCTCTCACTAAGTTCCCCGCATAGTCTGTGGTTCCGGATGCACCCCTATTCGTTTGGCATCTCTGTACTGTGCACTTCACCCAAGCCTTGCTCGCTATCGTTGAATTTTAAATACGGTATGTTTTCATCACTGATAGGCTCGATTTTTTGCAGGATTTCGGCTCGCAAATTTTTTTGTGTACTGGGCATGACACTGACAGACACTCTTGATGAATGATTGCAGTTGTTTTTCTTTAGCCTTTCAATCCTAAGAAGGTAGGCCTAGGATTATCTCGGCTTTAAGTGGCTGCCTGTTTTAGTTCAAAACTTTTTTGTGGGTAGAAATTTGGAATTTGGAAATTTTGCCCGGATAGCGGCACGCAGCCTACTCTTCATCGATTTTTAATTACCAAGGGTTCTAAAACGTGCGTGACATACACAGGGGACCTCTGAAATATATTCGCCCTTGTCTGAGAAGCTAGATGTCCAGCTTCCCTACCAGCAGAAGCCAGGAGACCGTTGAGTCACTAACAAAATGCGGGTTTTCGATCTTCGTGTCCTTCCATCTCCCAATGAAGAGGCCCGCGAGTCGAATACAGAACCTCGCCGAGGTGAATAGATTATTTTGTTCCGACCAAGCGAACGGTTGGAAATCCCCGTCTAATTTTATTACGGGGGTACAAACACTCCAAACTGCTCACTACCACTGACATAGAAAAACGCATAAAAAATACATGTACACGGGACCGGTGACAATTGTTCTCAGGCCTCGTGGTGGAGTGGTAACAAACATTAATGAGTGCTCTGTTTTTAGCAGGAAGGTACAAACACCCCGGCGGAGATTTCCCGGTTTTTGTTTAGTCGAATGTGAACTACTGTTTTCACCATCGAGCAGACACCAAACCACGTAGCCACGACGACCCTCATGAGGGACTGTCAGACATGACCACACCATATACATATAAGTAAGTCCGTAAGTGAGGACTGTCCTCTCGATAATGTGACCGATCTCAAAATACATGTGTCTCTTTGGCTACGCATTCTATTAACACAGCAGTCTGGCCAGCCACTGACGGAATAGCGCATCCAACGAAGGTCTAAACGCTCCCATGCTCAAACTAACTTGGGCCCGGCCTCCAGTTGTAACATGAATGACACAGAAAGGCCACAGGGATCTATCCAAGGGGTTTACATTTTCTTCGTTCAAACAAGTCAATCTTTAGCTTAAGGCCACTCGTAAGAGAAAAAAAAAAGAGGGGGGGGGGGTACTTTCAATGGGGCAACCAAAGGAATCTTTAATAGGGCCAAGATGTTGGCAATTCTCCATTTTGACACTGTGTTCGTGTTTGCCTGCTTAAAAAGGGCTTTCAACTGCGGAGAGCCGGTTGTATTATAGTGTAGCTGGGATGTGTGAATGTATTGTGCCACTATGTTTTGGGAAAAGACGGAAGTCTGGTAACACTGTGAATTTACTACTCGTGGTTGCCTTCAATTCAGCTGAGGGGAGATTACTTTTTATGAAGTCAGAATCGTACAACTCTTACATCATCTTGGAGATTTTACACATGTCGTGATTTTGTTCACACAAGTTGACAGAAAATAGATCTTGTAGACCTAAGGTATCTGGTTAGTAGAAAAAGTCACAAGGTGCAGACAATTTTGTTTTTAAGGGAGTAGGGCACGGTGGCGTAAGGGAAGGAGATGGATGGGAAAGGGGGGGGGGGGGGGGGGGGAGTGCGGGCTTCCCCTCTTGGCGGATCCCAAG
>JBCEWB010969021.1:0-15256 GCA_039654565.1 Peronia peronii | reverse complement strand
ATCTATCTATCTATCTATCTATCTATCTATCTATCTATCTATCTATCTATCTATCTATCTATCTATCTATCTAACTTTGCCATGTGTAGATCTGTGTGCCTGTTTGCCCGTAGTCTGGTAGTGATATTCTTATCTAAAAGCATTTCCAACACCATTTACTCAATACGTAAACATTCGGAAGATAATCGATACTCTTTTTCGTTTCGTTGTGAAAAACTGAATATTGCAGACTTTAAGGACTTTCACGCCTGGTGGAAATCACAGTAGTGACGAGGAAGTGGAAGACAACCCAAGTGTACCACCCAGGTGACACAAAATCTTTAGATGGAACACAAGTTTACTGATCTAATACAACGCGGAAGACATGTGTATGACTGCAATACCTACTAGCTATTACTAATGCTAATATACTGTTGTTTCTGTATTACCTGTCTATAGATATTACTGATTAGCTATAAGCAAACGTCATAACTACGAGTGATTCTAGTGGATACAGTCAGAATATTAACATCATGCTATATCTAATACGTAGTTTGTAAGGACAAATTCACGTAAACAACAGTTCCAATAAGCATGCTACAGTTCTCTAGCTAAAATATTATATATAAAAACGAATACATGTTTATGGTAATAAACCATATTACTGTAGTTAACTGTGACAACAGCGAACAGGCCATCAAGAACAACAAGAAGAGTTCAGAATGCTATGAATCAAACTGAAGACAGACAGACCATAGAAGAAATGATACTGAACCGCTATGGGAATGACCAAAAATGATAATGAAAATGATGATGAATCTGACGATGATAATGAAAAGACAACAAATGATAACATCTATACAATCATCACCAGAAATAATTCCATAATAATAATAATAATACATTTCTAAATATACAAAAATAACATCAATCCATGAGCATGACAACAATGATGACTGTATTGATACGAAACATTATACAGAATTTATTGATCATTGACGATAGAACGATTGACAGGATATGAGGAAATGAAGACACTGATTCGCCTTCGTTCAGTCACACATATCAGTGGCAAAAAGTGTAATAAAGTACATTATAATCTTTTCTGTCTTTTGCTTTGCTAATCGATACGAGCTATGAAACTGCAACAAACGAGATAAGATTAATCTTTAGGCGCGGTTTGCACAGTGATCGTGAGTCTGTAATTAGATAAAGCTGAAATGAATAATCTGCTTCTCTCTGAGTGTGTTTTTGTGTAGCAGATTCCTTGAATTCAGAAATGTCTGTTTGGTTACATTATGTTAAGAAATCAGTGGCAATTTCTTATCTTCTAAAAGCTTGTTCAGCACTATACGAAAAAGGGTAAAGAAATAATCAAATTATGATAATGTTTCATTATACTTTCATTGACTATATTATGTCTATTTCCTCATTTTCTAGACCTGAAGAATATCTGAGCTACACTTTCGGATTATGACTGGCTTGTTGAGCTGAAATCGGGGCGTTTTTCTCTTTATTACAATCGGGTGATCTCTACGAGATGCAGGAAACAGAATATATACAAAAACGTCACCTCAAATCCTCGCTTCTTGCCGAGCAGATATTGTGTTAACCAAAGGTACTGAAACCTCAAATCAGACAAAGCGAATCGCGTCCCATTTCGGCATTCTCCGTGTCACAAACAAAATGTCTTGAGACAATAATCATGTGAACACAAACAGTACAGATAAGCAAAGCTAAAGCCACAGGTGGCTTGTTTATAATGACTGTGGTACACACGAACTTGGTGTGGCGACTGAGTGCATCCAGTCCCTCACCTACCTTGGGATAGTTAGGGACGTCCCGTTTTAGGTTGATTTTCGTCTCGTCCGAAATAGGAGTGCTACATGCAAAATGATTTGATAATCGTATTTAGGTTGGCTTTGAAACTGCTTAAGTATGGACGCATGGCAAAATCAATGACAATATATCGGCAAAACTATTAACGCAAGACTATACTCATGGATGTGACTGTATGATCAAGTCCACTAGCTAGAATTTTCTAGTGCTGAGCAGCAAATGCCAATGCAAGCGCGCCAAATTTGTCATTGAAAAAGAACATTAATGTTCGTTGAATTTATTTGATTCACATCCTAAGAAAACATGCGCAAAAGTACTAGCAAATAAACTTTTTGAAGACGAAGAAGAAGAAAAATCTTGCTAGCCATAGAAAATAAAAAATCGGTTAATTAAAAAAAAAATCAAACTCAATGTGGTAACGAAGGTCAATATTTCAATATATATATATTTAATTTATATTTGTTTATGTACTTCTCATATTCGGGATGAAAGCAAAGAGCTTTAAATATTTTTTTTCTAAATGTTCAGAATGCTGCTGTTTTTACATTGATGAGGACAAACTCAGAAATTGCACCCCGGATTGTTCTCAGTTTAATGAGGGAACAAAGTAATCTCCGTTCTCTCTCGCTCTCTCTCTCTCTCTCTCTCTCTCTCTCTCTCTCTCTCTCTTTCTCTCTCTCTTTTTTTCAAATTCATTTTTCTTGAAACTGAGCAGTCGATTATGACTGGTTTGTTTCTTGATAAGCACATTAACAGCAAATGTGCAGCTGTACCACGTAAACTATGGTAGGTAATTACTATTTTTCACATTTTAAGTCGTACACAGTCCAGAACGGAGAACACGAAATGTTACAAGACATAGACTTAGAGACGGCATGTGTCTTAACGCAGCCGTCAAAATCCTGCAAAAACTGAAGTTAATCAGGTTCCTGCAGTCAAATAGTTCATACATCACTGTTAGATTTCAGAGAGGATTTTTTTCCTCATAAGTTTAAGAACAAGTAATGAAAATAAAAAGGGCGGGGATGAGGATAAGGGTAGAAGGGAGAAGGGAGAAGGGAGAATGGAGAGAGGGGGAGGGTGGCGGTGAGGCGGTGGAAATATCATCTCTCTAGAACATTTCCTTCGAGCAAAGAAAAGCATATTAGTTACATGCATCAGACTCTAAGGCTGAAAACGCACTTCTCTATATCAGTGTTTTTATTCCGTCTTTTTAACTGGTATTTAATATAGAATTTATGTTTTTATTAATTCTACTTATTGTCAAAAGACTATAACATAAACCAATAAACTTGTGCTTAAATGCTGAATATTACGTCAGTATATCTATATCTATTTTTCTTGTTTTACAGTTACTGGCATATATTTTTATCTTTTACGCCTTCAGTTTAAGATTATTTTAAATTATCAGGCTGTTACTAAAATCATTACCATAACTATGTTAATATTATTATTGTTATCAATATTACATGTACATGTATTATCATTGTCATTATAATTAGCATTAATTCTACAAAAATAAGCAAAAATTAAATTTAAAAAATAGTGCAGTGCCGCCTGAGACAATATTCAGCATTTATATCACACTCCAGATGTGATTTCAGCCTTAGGAATGCGGACACAGGGTTAGGAAGTTGCTAGTACATAAATCACAAGCAGGCCGCAATACACACGCAGAAAAGCCAAGCCACACAAAGGCTATAAAAAACTGAAGCGCTCAACACCAAACATAAAATAAAGACATGCACGTGTAGAAAATAAAAATGATAGGATAAAGCATCTGCCGCGTTCAGATCTACCCCCAATTCTCGATGTCCTCTTATTTTTATCAATTTATTTTATTTTATTTTTTAAAATTTATTTATTTATTTATTTATTTACAATTTTCCTATCTAAAATCGATTCAACTTTTTAGATATCTTACAGTAAAATCCAGACAAAGACACAACTCCACTGCCTGAGTTCAAAGACATTTAAGTTCAATATAATTATGTGAAGCAAAGTTTGGAGGATTTTATTCCTAACAGATTTAGCACAAACTCATGCTTCCAAGGTTTGATTGTCATTAGGTCACTGTCGCTTTCATCGTTGGTTTTTGGCCTTGTCTGTGTTGGAGAGTGAGTGAATCAGTAAATCGATGTCAGCGAGGCTGATTGGATGGCACTAAGAAAACATTTTAAGATGAGAAAACAGGAATCACTTACTTTGTTTTGTTGTTCCTTTCGACGACCATTCACTATATTGTTTAATCATGTTTTGTGGAACATTCATATTTGTCTGTGTTGTAATCATGACATTTGATTTGTTTTCCATTGCTGAGAAGTTGCTGCTGTATTTAACGTGATGGCAGATTGAATTATCATTGCTAATTGTTCGTTTCTTTCCTCACTATCACAAACAAACTGTTCAGAAGCTTTTGGACATTGCACCAGTTCCATCCATCCATCCATCCACCCATCTACCCACCCACCTACTCATCCATCCATCCATCCATCCATCCATCCATCCATCCATCTATTGTGACTTTACCTACCCATGAATCAGTACAGTGAGTGGATGATGCTCGTTGTATAAAAGTGCACTTTCATATCTTATCATTTAATAACTTGTGGCCATCATTTCAATCGAAAGGAGACTTGATCTCTTTACATCAGTAAAAAGTTGAGCACATTTGATTTCTGATAAAATTTAACCCACTTTGATCCAAGTCATTCTCAGAAATATCAAATTTCGACATATTTGGGCCATTCTCAACGCTATTAGCAACAAATTGGCATTTTCATGACAGTTTAGGGAGGAGCAAAGGTTCTACATCTGTTTCTCAAACAGGATTTTGGCAAATTGCATTTGGTTTTCTTCCTAGGTTGATGATCACTTTGTTTTATAATTTGCAACGTTAGGCTCTTTAGGATTAAGGTGTTTCAATTTCTCTTGTTCTCGCCTATGTGCTTAAGGGCATTTTGTTGGTGGAATGACATTTTCTTAAATCAAGTTTAGTGAGAAGTAAGTGACATATATGACAAAAGGAACAAGGAAATAATTTCGAGCATAATCTAACCTCAACGCCTATCGAACGCTCTTTCCAACATTTAATAAAATGGCACTTAATAACGATAATAAGAAGACATCGAGAATTTCATACTGATGTATTTCTACCAATATGGGAATAGCAAGTTATACAAGGAATATTAGAAAGAAGAAACAAAAGAAAAAAGGAAAGAGAGAGAGAAAGTTGATGAAATCTACCTTAGGGTATGTGGGGATGTCCCGCTTCAGACTAATTTTCCTTTCGTCGCTTAAGGAACTAAAAAAGTGATCACACGAGCCACTCGTCATGATTGGCCTACAAGTGGTCAGTGCAAATTGGAGAAGATAAAAAATAAAACCAAAGTGAAAAACGTTAAAAAAAATATCCACTAATAATGACTGGGTAGAAATTAAAATATGATGAAATAAAATAAAATAAACACCAAACAAAATAAAGAAACAAACAAAAAAGCCGGAGCAAAGAAACGGCTCAATTGTGATGACTGGAACAAACGTAATGTAACAAACCAAAGATAAAATACATGTAAGGAAAGTCAAATTAACAAATATTTCTTAACAAGTCAAATTAATACAATTAATTTGTGTGTATAAAATCATAAATAAGGGAGAGCATACAGGGTAATTGTGGATAGGAAAAAAAAAAACGTGAAAAAGGTGAAAACTTGACTGAACGATTAGTTAGGTTTGGGAAGAAGACGGTATAAGAGGAGGACAAGAGATCAGGAACAACATTTGGTCGTCTGAGGAAATTTTAGAAAGAACATTACACAACTCGTCCATTGTTTAAAAACATACAAAAGCTAAGACCAACTAACTGCGGGTTAGAAAGTCACATTAACAAAGAGAAAAAAAGGGCAAGTCGAAGCAAAAAGCCCAACCAACAAATAAAAAGACCTAAACGAAAATAAACAAACCCTTAAAGGAAATGAGATAAAATTTTAATAACATTTTGACATTCACAATGTGTGGTAAAAAAGAAACAAAGCTTGCATGTAAGTTGAATACATGATAGCAAATCTCTGCCAGGAAAAGGCCACGACATAAACTGGTAACATTAAAATTGAACGGTGACCAACACGAACAAAACTGTTTTATGGTCTCGTGTTTACGGTGCTTGGTTACCTAGGTCGATGACAAAATAATGAATGTGACTTTGAAATGTTTCAAGCAGCCAATGATAAAGACGAATTGCTCTCCACTAACTCCCGACCTGACCGGTTAAACTGATTTATGAGACAGAAAATCTATTGCACGTCAGATTTACCTTCGACAAAAATCTCACTCTTTCTCTTTTCAATATCAGAGCTTTAAAGTTCGATCTATAGAGGTGAAAGAAATGTGAATACCAAAATGTAAAGGGATTTTAAATTGAAAGCTAGATAAGCTGTGAGTAAATCAACAAGTTTGTAACCTAGCTCATAGATAAGAAGTTCTGTTCCAGCTATGACCTCATTTCTGCATCTGACAACATCAAGCTGGCTCACAATTCACACTTAATGGATTAATTGGTAATATAATTCCCGCCAGTAAAGCTTCTGCGCAAGTATGTGTCATTGTATGCTGCATTATGTTTCATCAACTGTGAAAGAATTTTCTTTTGACGACAAATAAGTTATCTTACGTCATGATATCTTATTTCCGAGAAAAAAAAAAGTACACTGCAAGATTAATGTGACGGCCGACAAGTCTATATGCATTGCAATCGTTATGTGAGAGGTTTCACAAATTAAAATGGTGGATTCCTCTGCAAATTTATGCCGCTATGTGAATAAAGAAGGACAATGGGGCTGGGACCAGTCTGATTTGATTAAAAAAAAAAAAACAGTCAAAAAGTGTGAGGATGCAATCTTACACCTTTATAGCATCTCCTCATGAATTCAAAGCGAATTTTATTCGTAGAGACCATAAACTACTTGAAAGAGAAAACTCTTGGAAGGTCATTATGAGTGTAACACATTGACTACATATAAAAAAGGCTGATCTGCTTGAATATTGTAAAGCTTGTTAAATTTTTCTTATAGGAAATTAAAAAAAAAAACAATAACAACAACATTAAAGAGACAGGGCTTTGTACAAAGAAGCCACTAGGTGACAGTGGATGACAGGAAGACGGCAAAGTACACAACCGGATCTGCTTCAAAACTGTACATTCATTCTTAAATTCTGTTCAAAGAAAATTTCAGTGGAATATTGAAGAAACAAGTAGCTTTGTACAAACAAAGAAACAGACAAACAAACAAACAAACAAAAAAGCCATTTTTATGGGCAAGTTGAAAACAGATTACGGGAAGGGAAAAACAAAAGCTACGCAACAATACCCTCTATACCTAGCCAATAGCACGCGTGTTCTGCAAAAATATGGACGAACGGAAAGGGTGAAACAAAAAATACGAGAAAAAAATAGCGGGAAATATGTCTACGAAAAAATATATTTATGCTCTAATAAAAAAATTGTTCTAAATGCGTGTAGCAAATATTCTAGTATAAAATTATAACATCGTGAACAACAAAATGGTTTCTAAAGTAAAAAGATGTCGGGAAGGGAAGAAATTGCTGTATAACAAGGATCCAACGTGACAGGCGTGATGGTAAAAAAAGTGAAATAGCTATGGACCAAATGATGGGTAAAAATCATAAATAAATGTGAAAAGATTCGATGATGGTAAAGGAGGAAGGGAGACGTAGTAATCTAAGTCAGGGGTAAAAATAACCATAATTGCTTGCTTCGCGCGCTCGCATCGTGCGAACTGGCATACGCTCTTGCGTCCCGAGCATAATCTTTTTTATGCAGAGTAATGATTGCCACTCTTATGAGTTTTTAGAGATAACCAGCATTTCTTCTATTGCCTCTTTACCGTGTATACCCTAAACAAATGTGACTTCTTGACTCATGATTACTTGTTTTCCACGGAAAAAATCACACGAGGAGTGGCAATGCTAGCGGTCCTATGTTTTGAGGAAGCTCAGGTTTTTTTATGACATACTCTGTGTTTTGGCATCGCTTTTGAATTTATTTTTACTGGACGAGGCAATTGCTGCCAGGTGGTCTTAACATTGTATCCAGATTTTACTATTCCAGGGCACTGGAATAAGCCCTACATCTCACCCTAACTTCTCTACCCAACTCTCAGCTAAATCTAATCAGACAATTACAACCCATTTCAAGCCACTTGACCAGGTGTGAACTTCTCACTTCTGGAGTCTAGAATCTAAATCTAGAATCTGCAAGGTCTGGTCCAATGTCCCGAATCAAATCAAACAATATAATGGAAGACTGTTGTGCCTAGCCCTATCTCTCTTTCCCAGACAAAAAAGATGTCGAACAAGTAATGTAAAGAAGAAAAATAAATCACCTTTGCGCCCTCTATTTGAAACATACACCATGAAAAATTCAAAAACAAAATTATGGTATAAAGAGAATGTTTTGTTCTTTTTTCTTTTAATAATTTTATCAAATTTCTTTGGTGATCCGTCTTCCGAATAACATGAGCTAAAGTTGTTTTTTCCTCTTTGCACTGTTTGCTCACCACTTCTTTCTTCAAGCAAAGGGAAGAAATAGGACTGGGCACCACGATCTCCCAGTAGATTAGTCGAAAAGCAAAACTGGTCTCCATAGACCATTGAATCTATTTTGACCATTTGAGGAAAAGTCAGTGAGATTTTTTTTTTTTTTTTTTTCATTTAGTCCTTTCTTTGAGCTAAAAAAGGAATAGGCAACAGATGGCTAACTTTATAGATGTGTAAGAAAACATAATATATAATAAAAAAAATAAAATAAAAACTGAATTGCTACTGAATTCTTTTTCAGTTTCCTTATTGAACTTTCCGACAACCGTGACTTTTAATTAGACTTATCGGCCATTAAATATCCTGGCAAACCGGAACTAAATTGATTTTCTCACGACTGTAATTGGATCGAACCAACCCGCATCTTCCTTTACTGCCTTTACAATAGATAGCATCAACATCGATCAAAATATCTAATAGAATTCTCCGTACAAACCTCCACTTGAGTTATCTGTTATACCAAAGAAGCCTCTTAACAGTTCACCAATGAATGCCATGCCATTAGCGCGATAGCTGCATTTGGGGAGAAACTAACGAAATCTGGGAGGAGGGGGGGAGAAGAGGGTGTGCTGCCAGTACTTTTGTGGATAAATTCAAACTAAAAAATAGACAAAAGCGATTGGGGGTGGTGTACTTTAAAAATGAAAGCGAGAGAGGGAAAAAAAAGGAAATGTCAAGATAAAATAAAAAGAGTAGAAGCCAAATAAACAGAACGAAAATATTTGTGAGAAACGTACTCAGTCCCATGAGACGCGTTGCTAGTTGTAGAGAGAGTTGAAGCGACAAGGTGGTTAGAGAACAGAAACAACAGCAATAAACATGAGAACAAAACTGATTGTTCCTATAGAAACCCCCATCAACAAATAGCTGATCACTAATCCTGAAATCTTGAAAATGGGGTCAAGGAAGAGAATGGCTCATAGAAAAACAAACAAACAAACAAGCAAAAACAGACAAACAAAACAACATGAAACAAAAACAGGATGGATTATTTCAAACGAAGTGTGAAAAGAAAGTGCGCAGTAAGAGATCCACACAGAAATACATACATATTAATGGGAAAAAAAAGTTAAGTAAATAATCATTCCATGAATTTAGGATAAAAGAAATACAACAGACACCTTCGTATTGTAAGACGATTATAAGTACAATAAAACTCTTAGGAATGACATGAAATTATTATGATAAACTGACTAATACTGGAATGAAAAAAAAAGGGGGAAAAAAAAAAGCTAAAACAAAAGAAGTCAAAGGAATGAAACAAACATAAATATGTGTATAGCGTGAAGCCTTATAGAACAATGAACGAGTTAATCTCTATTTATAATCTTAAAATCGTAAACCAATTGAAATTGCTGGGGACTTGACAAGTTTAAAAGAGAAAAAAACAAGGGAGTCTTAACTCAAGTACGGCTTAACTCACAATTAACACTACAGAAATGCCAATAGCTCATACTTATGCCGTCATTTTGCACTGACTGACTGGGAACGAATGACGCCAAATATGCTATTTCTTGTGGCTTCTCTTCTACAGTCGTATGGTATACATACTTATACAATCTCATGAAGCGTTATACGCTTCTTCTTTTATGAATTATATATCCTGAGCCCATCCTTCCACTAAATCAATCATTCAATATAAATGGCAACTTTACAGAGCATGATTCGTGACGTCAGCGTTCTCTATTGGTATGTATGTAGTAGGTGTATTCAGTCAAACTTAAATACCTATCGTCCTTTATAGCAAAGCAAAATGAGGACATTAGTGCCGAGAAAATAAATAAATAAGCTTAAGTGATTAAAAAGCCAAATATGAATACAAAGAACAACAAAAATAAAAACAACAACAACAACAAAAATATTTTTTTTTAAATGCCACTGATAGTTTGATAAGGAAGCAACAACCACTTAGAATGGAAAGAAAAATAAGAAAACAAAAAGTTAGATCGGTTAAATGAGCTCCGACACCACGATATGGAACAATAATTTAAGTTCTTGCTGAAAATTCGAAATCGTCAACCAAAGCAGTGACGTCAGAGAGAAATGTGTAAAATATTTTGAGAGTATTTTATTGCCAATATGCCAAGTTGCATCTCATTTTATTTTATCTATGCTTATTTCATTTTATATTATATGTTTTATTTTATTTTACTTTTATTTTGTTTCATTTTATTTTATTTCAGTCTATATCATTTAATTTTATTTATTTTTATTTCATTTTAAACATTTTATGTTTTATCTATTTTAAGTTACTTTTTTTTCATACATCTCACTTCCTATTCTGTCACTTTTTTTTCTTGTTTCGATTTAATTATTCCAAATACATGTAGATATTCATCTGTCAATTGTTCATCTATTCATTAATTTATTTGTTTACCTACTCACTTACCTACTATATATCGATTATTTATTTTTTTTTGCTTAGCATGTTTATGAATAAGTTTACTTACTTATATATTTATTTAGTTAGTTAATTATTACTTACACATATTCTTGCTGATTGTCAGTTTCTGTAATTGCGTCTGTTTAAAACTTTAATTGCGTTTTTCTTTGCTGTGTTTGTAGAAGAAATCTCAAATTCTCTCTTCTGCTTTGAATACAAACTGAGATCTCAGCTATCACAGGCATGTATTTACCTCGGGATTTATGACACTTTGTGCTCATGTGCTTGGCAAATTAAAGTTTAGACGTTAGAAGTGCCACTTAGATACTGATTTCAAAAGTCATTATAGTCTATCGAGCCCCTGCAACCTCTAAGATTCGGATAATACCGTCCTAAAACTGAATTAAATGTTCATATTGTTTTTATGCGGTAATTTCTCCTGCTAATTTAATATTTATCGATTTACATTTAAGTCTCGACTTAAAGTTATATTCTTTTACAAGGGAATTAAAATGATTACCACATTAAATTAAGTGCCCTCATTTAAAAAAAAAAATTAACATTTTAGTGACATTAATCATAACAATGCATTTTTTAAAGAAAACTATGATAATACTTTTACATAGATGTGCAATACTGATTTGTTTGTATAATGAATGCAGTGAGTAATGTCGGTGTTTTCTTTTTTCATAACTGTATACCTACTTTTGCACCCTATATAAACACCCAATATGTTTTATTCATGACTGTATGTCTTTCTGTGCCGTAGAGAGTTAATCAATTTGTCAGCTTCTACTGGAAGGTACACTGAAACCAAGCGTTATGTGCTTGAAAGTTCTACATCAAATATGTAATGCAAACAGCAGAGACAATAAAAATATATATTTCATGAAAAACTGCAATATTTGGTATGGAACAGTTCTCTATAAAATATAATTTGCAATAAAGTACTGAGGTATGTCTTCAATCTTTATCTCAATTGACGTCCCTGCTTAGGTTATAGGCAGAAGTTTTTAAAAAATGATACCCAAAAACATATTACAGATAATGATAATGTATTAATGAGTAAAAATCTCAGATCAAACATAAAACTTGAATCACGTATACAGAATTGACTAACAGGTTTAAATGTGCTGTCATAAAGCACATAAATTTCCTATCTAGTAAGTTAATAAGCACATTTATTAATAAATACAAATGACATATATAATAATACAATCAACTCAAAGAACGAGACTTGCAACCTCAAGTTGACGAGGACAAGAGAGAACAACAAATAGGTAGCAATGATCAATTTCAGTATTTAATTACTTAACTCATTTCTTTTCTAAGTATTTAATAAGTCATGAAGAGGAACAGGTTCTTGGCTTTTAATAAAGCATATTTTCACAAAAAGTTATTTCTCTCTTACCTATTTGTTGCCAACTGGCAAAATGTACTGCTATTTTGAAGACGTGTCATTATATAGTAAATCAGCTACTCTGTTCTGGCTAATCCAGAGCTGTCAAAATGTGCCATTTAGTTAATAGTTTAATGTATGAGGAATGTTTTTTTTTAAATCTTGGCATTTGTTTCGGTTCTTATGACATAAATATATCCCTTAATAGAGCGAAAAAATATCAGTCATAGTTCCTTGAACCTGGCATCTATCCGTATGAAAAAGATTATGAGAAAGATCAACATTTTATTTTCTCCTTTTTTTTTTTTCCTAAAGCACTGAGTCCTATTCATCTCTAGACCAGTGCTTTCTACTGCTGTTCAATATAAAATACGTTAGGCTGAAATAATGTAGTTCATATAACGATTTGTAAAAATAAAATTTCTAAGTGGAGCTACGTAAAGTTGTTATAGAGTTCTTGCTTTTGAATAGTCCTAATAAGTGAAAATCAACATCACTGAGCAAACAGGTTGGAAAGTAAAGTTTGCTTGTCTATTAAACGGAAAAGATAAAAGTCTTAGTATGACCAAAAGATATACAGAACGTCCTCAAACGGTAGATGTGTTCACACGTATCGATATTATAATATTGTTAGCCTTTACCAATGCAAACTTATAGGTAATTCATATAGTTTTTGATAACCATTTCATAGAGGTTCTTGAAACTCAACGCATCCGTTGGCAACTACCCAAACATCTAAAGAAATGAATAACAATCGACAGATATAAAAATCTGCTAAAAAGTAAATACATGAAATTTTCGAACTTAGTTGGCCTTTTTAGTAAGACCAAAAAAAGTTTTCGATAATCATGAATTTTTAAGCATATCTCTTCTCGCTTTCATTCTTTACAGAAGACCAAAGGCAGTCTGCAAGTATGTCATGTAAGTGGGTGAAATAAGTCAATGTCAGCGTTTTCATGTGTAGAATTGTTAGTGCTAGTGGAGAGGAAATACTGCCCTTCACCTTGGTGAAAATATTATTTCATGTAACTATGACTTTTCTGTGTTGAGCTATTCCCGTTCAAAAGTAACGGCTGTGATCTCATGGTCAGTCAAATCTCATAGTCTTAATAAAGTCCTCATATGTCACCTCTGTTTCACTTCTTTCAAATGGCACCACAAACTGTGTGCGGCTCTGCAAGAGCTAGTCAGTTAGTGAAAATGTTCAAATTTTAGTTTAAAATATTATATAGCCTTTAATGGTGTTATCTATTTGCATTTTAAAACTTATTTGGTTCCTGTAGTGGATTGCTCACCTTCTATGTGCCTTTCTGAATGAGATATTTCGAGACCGGTCACATGACCGAAGGACTTTTGTTCACAGGCTGATATTTTGTGTACATGGTTTGCCCAAGGCAGACAACTCTTGGCAAATTATGAGTATTCAAAAAATCATGTTGAAACCATAAATTTCTCGGTCATGTAACAGACCTCGAAATATCTCATATTGTTTAGTCTCCTGGAATAAACTATATTAATTAATTATTTTTGTTATTTGACAACCGCTGACCATTCCTCCACTTTCTCACTAATTTTCTCATAGTTCTTTTCAACCTGTAATTTCTGCTGTTGTTATCAGCACAGTGATTATGTTCACGTTCTAATACGTCTCTCACCCATCTGTAGGTGGTTACCTCGCTCGACTATGACTTTTCACACCTCTCACTGACCTTTCCCTCTGATACCATGTGTTAACTCATACCAACAACAAGTTCACTGCAGCGTAAAGGAAAAATTATAAAACTGTTTTTGTCTGCAATGTACGATACTGTTTGACCTTAGCAGCAGTTTATATCTTGCGTAATACCATATGTTAACTGATATGCAATCAAACGCTAGGGTTGACTTAGTGCATGGCCCTGATTACTTAACGTAAGCTACATGTCGATTGCGAAAGAGACACAAACCAGCTATAAAGAGAAAAGTGATGGGAATAGCTTTTACGTTCTATATACGTCTTTCAACCTCCTGGTGGAAGTTATTTCGATAGGAATAGCTGTATCGGTTTTGGGATCAATACATCTATGACCATTTGCAATGTATATCGAAATCTGATGAGATACTGAAACTGGCTGAGTGACTGCTCCCGTTGTAAGTCTAGGGTATATTGCAGGCTCTGTGCAAATGTATCAATTTGAGTCAATGTTTAAAATCCACTGAAATTTTGTAATAGATAGTGTTTGAGTTTGAAGAACGTTGATTTACTCAGACAGAAGAACGTTTCCATCCAAAAAGATAGCGCGACAAGGGCAAGCTTTGAAGCCCATTATCTGTCTATATAGCGTAGTTTGCTGTCTAATACATCACAATACGCCCTCTGTCCCCTTCCCCCATCCCGTCTTTTTCATTACTATGCTCTCTTGCTCTTACTATCTATCACTCTACCCACTAAGCCCTCCACCGCCCTTTACGCCTCCTTGTCTCCATCTTCCGACCAACAGTTCGCCTCCTAGTTTCAGATTTCGAGCCCCAGACAATAACGGGAGACAACACTGTAACAAAATCCTGTCTAGGCCTCCCCAGAATTAGCCTCCTTCCCGGAAGCCCGACTGGCGCCACGCATGACAGGAAGTGCCTGACCGCCATTAAGCTCTTTAATTGCTTCGATTGGACGATAAGCTGTGTCATGATTGGGACAATTACCTCCGGTTTTTTGTTTGAGATCGCGTGCTTTCCTTGGTGATCAAGCAGTGGAATAAACAGGGGTATTAAGTGTTGAATTTGCACACACGTACTTTCCACATTTACACACACACATATACAAACACAAAGTCATCACTCAGACAGCCATAGACACACGTATACATACACACGCCCACACACTTTTACACACTCATTAGGCATACAGTTACTCGCACAATACATACACACATACACTTACACATACTCAAACTCATCATTCTGATACCCATACACTTACTCACACACATGACAAGACAGAACGAATAGCAGTATGAAATCTGTCCGTCCTATGCACTTCTACCGTGTGATATATTCCTTAC
>JBCEWB010968801.1:0-15257 GCA_039654565.1 Peronia peronii | reverse complement strand
CCCCCCCCCCCCCCCCCCCCCCCCCCCCCCCCCCCCCCCCCCCCCCCCCCCCCCCCCCCCCCCCCCCCCCCAAACAGTTAAAGAAAGCAAGTCTAGAGAGGAGAGACAAAAAGACTGCATATCCATAGCACGTGCTTTTGCCCGACGTTTTCAGTCTACCTCACGTGAGTGTGTTTCACGACACAGGGTATGCCACTGATTCTGATTCTGGTTACACCAAGCCGAGGTTACCACTGTTTTGGTATATCAAGTCACGGTAAATAATTGTAACACTTTAGAAGGTGATATCGTAGTGCTGCTGCTGTAGCTGTACTTGATGGGCTTCCTCTTCTCTTATACCGCTTTAATATACATTTGATTTTTTTTTTTTTTATTTAAAATTCCGTTCTAGAATTGCTCAACCACTTCATTTCGACAGTTGAACGGATACCACGGCATACTGCAGTGGGAGTCAACGTGTCGGATGGATGTGAGTGAGTGAATGAGTGAGTGAGTAACTGAGTGAGTGAAGGCATGAGTGAGTGAGAGAGTATGTGAATGAGTGAATGAGACAGTATGTGAGTGAGTGAGAAAGTATGTGAGTGAGTGAGAAAGTATGTGAGTGAGTGAGAGAGTGAGTAAGAGAATATGTGAATGAGTGATTGAGTGAATGAGAGAGTATGTGAGTGCGTGAGTGAGTAAGGATGCGAGAACTGACGTAAAAGAGTGAGTTAGATGAAGGACTAGTTAGAACACCCATATTATCCTCTTTCCGTTAGGTAATAAAACACAAACTTAGGCATCCTCTCCTTCACGCTCCCTCCTCCTAATTGACTCCAAGCCTACGATTGATCGGCATAAGGTTCTAATAAATACAATTATGCCGCTTCCCTTATTCTCTGCTCTCCAATCTTCAGTAAATAAATATTTCACCTCACAGTTCCGTCTTCCTTCAACCAGTTTCTGAGAGAACACTGTTTGCTTTGTGATGCAATACCGGGCATTCATTTCTTCCCATTTTTGTTGGCTGTTTCTCTTCCTTCTCTCTTTTCTTATGCCCCCATTCACGTAATTCTGTAACTGAGCGCTGCTCGCCAGCTGATGACGTAGACTTCGTTAAGTGCGCTTTCAAGAAAAGGTTGTCTGGTTATTCTTCCGATGTCACTTCACAGAGGACGAACTTCTGATTTTCACATTCCTCCCCAGACACTTCTGGCTTATCGAATGACTCGATGTAAAAATAGCACCCGTATGTTCATACACTCACAGTCCCTTCTCCCATCTGCAGCCCCTTAATTGACCCAATCTCAACCTATCATCCTTTTATTGTTTTCTCTCTATTTTTCCCTCTCTGTCCGTTCAACTGACTATCCCATCTGTATGTTTGTCCGTCCATCTGTCTGTCCCATGATTATGTATGTCCTTGTCATTTGTTAAAACGAAAAAAAAAAAAAAATTACCAATTAATCAACCTTTTCCGTCCGTCCACAGACCCACCCACCCGTCCGTCCATTCATCCGTCCGTCAGCCCAACCACCCACCCATCCAATGATCCATTGCATCATCCATCCAACCGCCCACTCACCCATCCATCCATCTATCTCATCAAGATTCACCACCACAGTTTCTCCCATCCATCCACTGTAGATACAACAGGCCCACCATTATCGTTTAGGGTGAGTATCTCTCCTCATTATAACCCTTTCTCACCTGTGAATCGTACTATTTCAATACATTGCCTAGCCAGACATGGTGCTGAAGGCTGTGGCTCTGTGAGCACATATTTCACACCCGCTGTGATCTCTCATAACAAAAGAAAAGAAAATGCACCAGAACGCACAGTTCTAAGCAGGGAGAACCTGCAGGAGCATTCCACGCTAGCAAAATATTTCTAAGAACAACATACACAATAGTGCCTGCCACGAGCAAAGTGGAATTTCCACGTGGCTACTAGATCACATGCTGCTCAGAACGAAGTGCTGGCTTTCTTAGGTCCCCTCTGTATCCTGGGCAGTTTATCTGCATGCATTTTATTCATTCGTCCATTTGTGTGTGGATGCACCTGTCCGCCCTCAATCGTACCACTTTAAATTATCCAGTGATCGATCCATCCATCCATACATCCGTCCATCCATCAATCTATCCATGTATCCGTCTCTTGTTACGTGCGTTCTTTCGAAATCACGCCCATAAATCTTTATATTATCTGCATTATCTATTCACCTGTCCATTTATGTCTGCCAATCCATTCCCCCGCCACCCATCATACATCCATCAGTATAGGTTTGCTTTGTTTAATCTTGTTTTCCGGTCTAGACAGAGGCCGATGAAGGAGTCATTACAAGCCATGCTTTCTCGATATTCCGGTACTACGATCGTATAACGACTGAGAAGACCCATGAATGTACCAGTGCCGTTAGAAAATGGTCCGCCTCTTCTTTTACTTCCCCGACTCCGTTTCTCCTTCTCGACAGCACACCAGTTTTTAATATCTTCCTAAAGTGAATGTCTTTCTGCCACAAGCCCAAGTCAAAAGGAATTTTATCTCCCAAATAAATTTTTGTTTCACACATGGCAATGTAAGGTACAAAATATAAACATGACAGAGAGAGAGAGAGAGAGAGAGTGAGACAGACAGACAGACAGACAGACAGAAACGAGATAGAATATTTACACTTTCTCTAACGAGGCGGAAATAGGAATGTTTGAATATCTCTAAGCATTGGCTCAATATCATTTATCCTTAAGCATCGTTTCCGATGGGTAATGTACGGCAGGGAAAAAAAAAAAAAAACAGAGACCGAGCGACACACACACACACACACACACACACACGAGAGAGAGAGAGAGAGAGAGAGAGAGAGTAAAGATGAAAATTTACATTTTCTCCAGCAATATGGAGAATTCAAACTGAATATTTCTTTGCGCCCCACCAGAGATAGCCCATGTCTATTTAGGTCCCAAATAAAAGTTTCATTTCACACAGGGCTATGTAGGGCAGAAATAAACCGCAAAGCTCCCTTCCCTCGTTTTGAAGACCACAAATCCTCTGTTGGAAGTACGGGCCAACATCTCCTAAGCCTTTTCCCCAGGCCATATTCCCGAGCTGACCAGTACCAGGGTCACTGAAATCCCTTAGCAATCACTGGAGGGATTAGCTGGGAACTGTAACCCGTAAATCCACCCTTGGATTACTCGTGTTGTCCGTTATGGCAGCCTCTTGCAGTGGCTTTTCTCACCTCCCTGCAGGCCCCGCCTCAATAAAACTGTAATGGCTGGCCTCAATAACAAGAAGTCCTTAACAAATATGTCAAATGTAAACAATGTTTTGCCAATCACAGAGGCGCAGGGCTATATGGTTCTGAATCCCCATTTTTTCCTAATAAATGCTGACAAATGATTTTTCCATTCTATTGTACAACACTGATTGTGATCGATTAAAATAGCAAATCTTCTGATAAAGTTAATTATAATTATATCCTCTGATGAACACGCACTTAGATATGGTGCATCAGACGGATACAGGCAGATAGACAGATAGACTGACAGGCAAATGGACTCACACACAGTAACGTAGACTGACAGATGGACAGACCGACAAACCTACAAGACTGATAAATAGACAGATGAATGGACTGACAGACAGACAGACATGGAAAAACAGG
The DNA here is from genome assembly GCA_039654565.1 of Peronia peronii. Taxonomy (NCBI): domain Eukaryota; kingdom Metazoa; phylum Mollusca; class Gastropoda; order Systellommatophora; family Onchidiidae; genus Peronia; species Peronia peronii. Next base: position 11,613 of record JBCEWB010968801.1, on the reverse strand, counting down.
CAGACAGAACATGAAGCCAGAAGCAAAGAAGAAGTGCCGTCTGTATTTTGCATCACTACAAAATGTGTCCAGTTCTGGTCCCCTGTGCCCCCGTGCCTGGAGCGCAAATGCGTCCCATTTATTGACAAAACCCACCATCCGGCTGACCACTGTGTCCATTCCAAACGATAGGAAGCTGACCAGGCGGAGCTCCAGACAGCAGCGGACACTCTGACGGACAAGTTTGTCCCTTTCCTTCCTGGCTCCCAGTAAAAAGTCCCGACTCCCTTTCTCACCTTGTCAACGCAGTGCTCAGATAAATCACTGGCCAGTTCCGTTTCCACGTCATTAACACCTAAGGCTTCGCACGCAGCCTGCAACATCAACACGCAAGGTATTCTGTATGATCTTGAGGCATTAACTCTCATCAGAGCTAAATACATCTAGACCGAATTTAGACACTGGTTCAAAATTGTCACTTTAATCCCACTGTATATGAAAAAATCGTTTATATCAAGTACAAAGTTTAATTCGTAAATCTTTCTCCTTTCCTGCCTCTTAATCTCCTTCTCACCTTACTGACAACAGTCACAGTGTTTTCGCTAACCAGCGCCATTTCCATGTCGTTAATGTCATCAAGTCGCAATGCTTCACCCGTAGCTTACGACACCAACCTAAGTGTTCTGTATGACCTTGGATCGCCTGCTCTTCACATCCATCGATTGCCACGTAGAAAACAGCAACGATATATCAAATCATAGGAACATGATGTGCCATTTGTAATTGAAGAATCATCACCCAAATCTACAGTCTAAATCTAAATCTGATTCTTCACATTCGCGAATAACTGAATTCATCGTTTTGAAATCTGGTATAAAGTATTGCACAGCTAAGTTCCAGAGTGGTCCCAGTGCTGTTCTAACAATGAAAGAGGGCTTGGCTTAAAAATTAACTTCAACAAAAGGAGACAGATACTGACTGCAAAGTGAATATTCCACCATAAACTCAATAAGAATATGATATTTTATACATGTCGATACAAGTACCAGAAATGAACAAGAGAGGGAGAGAGAGAGAGAAAGAGAAAGAATGAATGAAAGAGAAAGAGAGAGCGGTAACAGCTGTCCAACAGCAACAGTACACGGTGCACAGTTCGCGGTAGTGAAGAGCGAGGACATACACACAGGAATGTAGAGCACTGGTTGATCTGACTGAATCGACACTGTGTTTGTCTAATCAATCGGTCACTCTTACGTCCATGTGACGAATGCGCTGATAATACAGATAAATTATTACAGGCTATTGCAATTTCTATCAGTATCTTACCTATCTATCATACGATGTATACTACCACTATGCAACTTACTTCCCTGCTCCAAATAATCACAGCTTTGCCAAAGCTCATGCCTGAGAAACAATAATTAATCAATGCCTGATAGCTAAACACCCTACACAAGCAGGTCAAATCTATAACGATTCACGGGCCAAAGAAGAGCTGTGTGTTGTATATTGTCATCACCGCGACGTTAAACTTGCTGCTGCTGCTCCTAAAACAGAAGTGCTTCATTGTATTACATAGCATGTAAATCAAAACATCATCAAAACTCCCAGTCAAATACATTATTTTTATTATTATACTGCCTGTCTTAACATTGGATGCCATTTAGTTAATGTTCCTGTTCTATTGCTGAGTTTACCACAGACCCGCCACAGGCATGTGGACCGTATATCGGCCTAGTTGTTGATACTACAACTACCGCAAATCACCACAAATATACTGGATTTCAATGACTTCTTAGATTTTAGAAGCCATTATAAATACCATTACTAATGGGCGTATAAAAACAGTACACAACTGTCGCTACTTCTGCAGTCTAATTCATGCAGACCTGGTTGTCTTTATACTAATCACATCATCTGCTGTCAATTTACTGAAAACGTTCCGCCTACACCAGAAACAGGCAAGGGAGACTACAATTACTGGATACTGCAACATTCCCGTAAATTCATCCCGTTCGTTATTTGAACTCCCACTTCCCTCGTCTTTCTGATCACATATTATTATTAATCACTATACTGTATACATACATGTATTCATAAAAATCCACACGGCCGTTCTATATGCTGTGGTAATGAAACACGTAACCAGATGCAAACGCACAGAAGTCAACGACAGGCTATCGGGTTATGTGTTGCAGGCTTATGGTATCTTTAGTCACGCCAAACCATGGCATTTCTTTATGCTTCACATAAATACAGCTTTATGAGCGACAAACTCCACATCACAGTGAGTTCCCTGCCGATAGAAGCTAACAGAAGAATGGGACAGATCACCAGTGCCCGAGATCAGGAACACACAGGGAAAAAGAGGTCCTCCAGGTATGACAATTATGAAAACATTTAAGGCCGGACAATCCCCGGGGGTGTCATGGCTAAGCCAGCGGTCAAGACAGGGCAATAGCTGAGACAATGAAAATGCTTATGCACGTCTTCCTGACGACGGCCGAAATTCTGATAAGCCACTATGGACTTGTTCTTTCCTCGGTGGAAAATGCCTAAATGGCTGTTACCGTCCGCGCAGAGGCTTGGGAAGTCGGCAAGAAACAACCAGGCTTTTTTTTTTAAAGAAGCCATTGCTGCATTGTTGTGAGTCGTCTCTTCCTGTCCATCGTTTCTTAATTGCTCGGAAATACCGATGTCCAGAAGTTGTCCCAGTATGTTTAAGTCCCTGCACTGGCCATGCCGTTTTTAAAGGCTATTAAGTAAAACTGCTTAAATAAGCCAAATATTTCGGGCAAACTATTTCCGTCCACAAAGGAAACAACACGGCAATTTCAGGTTTTGAACGACGATTTCCACATGCCCCAAAGCTCTGTCGAATACCAAATGGGAAGAAGAGAGTTGTGGGTTCCAATTTGTCCTTTTTTTAAAACAGAGTACGTTTCGATTCTTTCAGGTAAGATATAACAACTCAGAAACTGAAATTAGGGAGATAGCATAATCTGTGGATAGATGGACCCAGGTTTCCCTGCGCCTATGAAACCTAATAAATTCGTTTAAATTCATACTCTTCTTATGTCTTTGCTGAATCAAATGATAGCTGAAGCTCAGTTCTCGCAACGAATGGACATTTGGTTCAAAAAGTAACTCAATCCATAGGTCTCCGCTTTTTCAATGCTCTTTGTGTTAATAACTGAACGCCATTTGAAGTAGGACAGTTTATAAATAATAATGTCAGCTTGCAAAATTAGGGACACAAACCTCCTTTATTGCACAAAAATCAGGCTCTCTCAATCTCCATCCCATTTCATACCCTACTCATTGTCATTCATGAAAGAAAGTGATACAACATGAGCAAATGCCCACTGATCTGATGCACTCCCTGTTTGAATAAAACGGTCTTTCTATTACTGGCATCTATCGCTTTGGTAATAACCCATAATTGCAGCCCAACAAACAATATTACAGTGCAAAATACTCTGAACCCCTCCCCATCCTCACCCCCCCAACGCCGCACTGAACAATTATAATAATAATCAGCCAAGCGCACGGCTCATGGTTACATTCGCTGGGCTCGTGGAATGTGGCGACACCTGAAACAAAAACAAAACATAATACTGACAAAAACAACAATTGCTTGTCACACACGATCGCCGACATGGCAAAGCAAGGACGTACATGTGGATCAATGTTACATTCTTGAGTAAGAGGCCAACATTCCTCCGCCGGTCTGGGAGGAGATCGATCGTGTAGATGGAAGAGAAGAGCCTGGAGGCGGGCAAGGACAGCAGTGCAATGAAAAAATAGGAAAAAGGAAAAGGAAAACAGCGAAGCTAAGAGAAAATCATTACATGCAGGCACCGGTCTCAGACTCAAGTAACATGTACATGTACATACCGACGCCCGCCGTTTCAACTCAATAGTGTTCTCAATCAATAGGCTATCAGCAGGCAGCATCGACAGCTGAACTCTCGGCTATTTGCAAGTCTTTGACATCTGTGTTTACCTGTACAGACCTGGAACAAACAGGGCCCGGCCACTGCTGGAGGCTACAGCGGACTTGTGTCATTATACTGTCTAGCTTTCTAAATAGCTCCTGTTTTCTATCCCGACTCCTCAAACTGTTCTTGACTGTTCTCTCTCTCTCTCTCTCTCTGTGTGTATGTGTATGTGTATGTCTGTCTGTCTATCTATCTGTCTAGATTCTATCTCCATTTTCATCATCATCCACTCCAGTTTACCTGACCACAGCGCTATCCAGTTCTTTCTACAACTATCTGCCCACGAACACAAGTTTCTCTAGCTCCCTCTTTCCATTAGCGGGTCTATCCTTTCGAATGCCTTACTTCTGACCCTATACAGCCAGTCAAACAAATGGCCTGGCTCTACCATCACTACGGTACAGCAAACAAACCTACATCTGTCGGTTGTGCCCTGCCCCACTGACCCGGTGCCAAATATAGGCTACGATCTCCTGGGGACAGAAAGAAGATGGGTGGTGAAGCAGATAGACAGATCTATATATACACACACGAGGAAATAAACGCCAACACTGGACACCCCATGCCTTGCCTGGACTTTTGGCAGTTGCAAAACCGTCTACGACGATGGCCAAAGATTGCACATTAACTCTCCTATCTTTGCTGTCGTCTTGTGATTCCTAAGAGAAAATTCCTCACAGCCGTCTGCCCTTCCTTCCTTTCATGTCTTCTGTAGCCAAAAATGATATATATATATATCATGAAGCGAAAGATACCAGAAGCTGATAAGGTGCCCTTTGCTTGAGCTTGGCTTGGCTCTTAAAGTCAAAGTCAAATTTCTGGCTGCTCTGATGATTCCTTGCAGTATGTCTAAGATTGATTTCGCACTCAAAAATGCAACTTTTTCTAATCTTGAACTGTAAAATGTGTTAGACTCTAGAACTGAAGAACACATGCTATGGATTTCAAATAAAATTAATTATTCTATTAATTATCTTATGGCCTTTGTTTGTATCATTTTGTAGCTTATTTAATGAGACCATTATTCTATTAATTATCACGAAGCTCCTTATCCGTATTACTTTATGTGTTAATCTAATGGTCCAACTTCATTAACCGGATTAAAAAGCGTTAAGCCCATTTACTTCTTTTTTCTTCATATATACGGATGAACCGAACGTTTCAGTTTGTCAAACCCTCCCATGTTCTTTCCCATTTGCGTTCTCGCCTATAAAAACACTTCATCTTTATCAATATATGTTCACTTTGCCGCTCTTATAGACCGTCCACTACGATTACCACTGCACAGTGTAACAGCAATACTCGTGGCCAGCTAGAGAATGTCAGGTAGATACAGCCCCTAATCCACTCGGTCCGTGGTTCTTACAAGGCAGGTTCGCTAAGGTCGGACCGTGAAAAATTACTTTTGATGGAGGATGACAAAGAGAGCTGGCACGGCATGGCACAGGGTGGCAAAACTAGAACAATGCGTTAGTGCCACATCCCTGCAGTGTGATACGGTGCATAGCAGGGAATCATTAGTATGATCTACCTTGTTTTTGTTTTTCAGCCAGGGATCTTTATGTAGCTTTGATGTCGCTAAATATAGGGATAATCGTCAAAGGCACGCAAAGCACAAGAACAACAAAAAAGTATGTAAGTGTGAGCGAACATCTTCCGGTTATCTCTTCTCTCCCCCCCCCCCCCCCCCCCTGCATTATGCTAGATATATTTTCAATACAACTGTTCCCACTCGTTGGCGCTTTTGAAGCAAGTTCTCACACTCTTTTTGACCTATGTAAATTTGTACAGGGGTGGGTGGGAGGAAGGTATCCGGCCGATGAAAGAAGGAGAAGAGGGGTGAGGGAGGGGAGAGGGAAGGGGAAAGAAGACAACGGAAAAGGGGTGAAAAAAAATTTAATACCCTAAGGTAATAAACACTGACGATCTTCAGGATTCGAGTGTCGTGGCCGAGGGGTAAGGTGTTCGAGTTCCACAAAGGGATGGAAAAGATTTCGAATTTGCTATTTTGGCTTCTTGATAGGGAAAAACGCTTTCCTGATAAGGATGAATATATGTTAAAGGTCCCATGTGTATGCTACGCACGCTAAAGAACCTTTGACAATTAAACATCGGATAAAGAGTAGGCGGAGACACAGATGTCCGACAAATTTCCAAATTCCTACCAACACAATCTTCTCATCAAACTGCAGGGCATGCATTTGAAGCCGAGATAATCCTATTTTCTCAGGCTGGAAACACTACGTACATCATAAAAAATAATCATACATATAATATATTTTTCAGAAACAGACGCTAACGTAACCAGGGAAGATGAGGGAGAAATAGTGAAGAGAGGAGGGAGACAGAAACAACATGGAGGGGAAATCTGAATTTAGAAGTAAATCCTTGGGAGTCATCGATATAGACCAACACTATTTCTAACAACCATTTTGGATATACGTGTTGAATGCTGACGACCTGACACAGGGACGGTGTAATCTACTTGGCAGTTTAACTGGTCGCTAGCTAACGTCCACCAACACAGAATGGCTATTTCCAGAACCACTGTGTATCTTCAGCTGTGAAAGAATGGGACGAGACACAAGGCAAACAAAGTGCACGTTGTAATCTACTTGGCCATTCCAACAGTGCATTCACTGCGGGTCACATTCCCAACAGACACTTCTTCGTCCGATGCCAAATCTGATTCGTCTTAGCCACGACGTTGATAAGCTAGTCCTGCTCAGTTCCCAACGTCTGTCTTAACTCTTCTCCTGTCTTTCCCTTTTATTTTGCTCCATCTCCATAATCCTTCTCTATTTTCAACTCGTCATCCCAAAAGAGAGCTTCTCGCTTTTTATAATCATCCCAAGTTCTTTAATCTTTCAGCTGAGTAGAAAATTTTTGGACACCCTTGTATTCAACCTGGGCCCGCAGTTCTTTCACCCCGTTTGTTTTTCTTTATTTCATTGTTTATTTTCTAGATGAAGTTGCCCCAATAGGTTTGTTTCAAATGCAACAGCTCTTTCTGCACTGGGACTAAGATGAAGTCTAAGAAGTAGGGACAATATCCGGGCTATTAATCTGTGCTCATCAAAAGAGTAAATTTTTTTTTTTTTACATTCGCTGGTTTTCCACGCCATTTCCTTGAAAAAAAATTTAAGGTATCTTTAAGCAATAAAATAAGTAAATAAATAGACAAAAAAATAAATTAAAAAATAAAAATAAATAAATATGCCATACATTATATTATATTATACTATATTATATAAAATATGTGGATAGCAAAGAAACTGATGACAATCAAAAAGCCTACTTTCCTGCCAAAATGTTGTCATACTTGTTCTGTAATGTTTGTGTGTAACTCTAAATAACCCCACATTTTATTATTATTATTATTATTATTGAGAGGAGAGACGCACTAAAATAGTCCCATAAGCAATACATAACCCTCTGATGGAATTTAGCCACTACTCAAATAGTATATTACTGACAAGAATCACACATCATTATTTCTGCTTCCCTCTCCCATCACGATTGCCTCTCTCGCAACAGCGTTAATTCACCTTTATATCTTATATCAATACGTGCGGCTTATCTGTGACTAAAAAAGGCCGATGTCACGTGTCACAGCAGGCAGGGTAAACCTTTGAACAACTAACCTCGGGTATTCCTGTAGAGACAAATCATTCCCTCTCAGGTCAAGTGTCGGAATGAATACCTCTCAAAATGTAAGCGTCGTTCCGTATGCTCCGTGACTGAGATGTGCAATTACAAAACTAAATGTAGCTTAATGGCAAGGTTCGCATACCGTGATCAAGTGTTTTACGTCTGAAAACGAAAGGCTTTGATAAATCAATCAAGTACGGAACAACCAATATTTGCGAATATTTGCACACAAATAGCCTTGTGTTTGAAAAAAATTAGTACGGTACAGGGATGACATACCATCCTGCATAATTTCCCTTTACTTCGATATCATTGGCCACAATCCACGAAAATGTCCAATCCCTGTCTAATTATACCCCGGCTTTCTAATACAGATAGACAACACTGTGTGTCATCCCAACTGCCACATCCCTCCGCGAATCAAACACCCATCCAAGATCCCCCCCCCCCCTCTTTTCCAAAAAAAAAAAAAAAATCACTCTAGTACGATGGCAATTGCTTATCTATGATTCCACTCCATCTCAGACATACTGGATCATCTACAAATAATGATGAAATAATGATGGCTTGTTTTCTTTTGATTAAGATAAAAATCCTGATCTGAAAGGTTAGATTTCGCACTTTCATCTCCTTTTTGCGACGCCGTTCATCAATATATTCACCCTTCCTCCTCTCAAAATAAAACTCCACCGCCCTATCCTGCATCTAGGATTCCATCCCAATCGCCACATAATCGATCATATACAACCACTCTCCAAGTAACGGTAATATAACCACGGCTAATTGTTTTCTTTCCGTTACGATATGCTGATTGAAAGGCTGGATTTCGCACTTCCACCTCCTTTGACGCACAGGGACAAAACAGGCTAAACCAGTGCCGGGCGGACAATGTGGGGGCAGGTCGTTTACGTCATAGGCCATTTTGGGCTTCTGGCCTTGCTGACGTCAGACACACTATCCTGCCCGCACCAGTCGTTTGAGGGATGGAGCATCACGCCACTTCGATCCGTTTGGGCTGAAACAGAATTTGTTCTGCAAATGCTGGAACCATCCACCGTCTCTCTCTTTTTCTTCGTGTTTGTATTTAACCCTGGAAATGTCAAGGCAGCCGGTCCCCTTTGGTCAAACTCATCAAACTCTGCACTGGAATTTCTTTCTAAATCGCATAGGGTGTGACTATGTGGTAGTCATATATTATCACCTTAAAGAGGGTAAATTGTTATTTCTCAGACATACATTTCATTAATGTCACCATGGAAACTATAACACTTTTGTAGTTTCTATATATTGGAACGTTCACTGTCTAGCCTCCAACCTCGCCTCCTCTCTTCACATGCACTGTTCGTAATCTACTCGCTATGATTTCACTTTCAGTCCACACCTTCCTTCATAGCGACTGCTATGACTGTGTTCCCCAGAACTCCTCATAACTGACATTCTAAACAACAATACCAGTATATCGACCTGTTCGTAATAAAAAATAATGTTGTGTTTTCCGGTTATTCCAATGTTCACCTCTGCTGACAGAAAAACTGTTTCAAGCGCTAGCTCTTATGACCAAAAAGAGAAATGCACACACATAAATGGCGAATGACTTCTTCATTACGATGGCAGCTGATTACACTGCACAATAGCCCTCGCATTGAATCTGCTTTCATTAGACCCTTCAAGGACACCCTGTATTTTTACTGAGCAACTCTAGATTACATTCCATTGAATCCAAAACGAGGATATCGATTTCTTCACTGTAAATATAGTGCCATATATTCCCCAGGAAATTTTTAATACACTGCTTCCATATCGATAGTCCTCGTTTTTTAAATGAAAATGCTATCCTGAAGAAGAGAAAAGGTAAAAATCCTGGGGGGGGGGGGGGGGAAGAAGCTACCCCCCACTAACAACCACTAATAACAAAAATAATAATAACAATAAGAGGTATATGTATTATGTGTTTTTTTTTAATTCAAAGAAAGAAAGGACATTCAAAGGTAGTCAATAAGAAGGTGTTACATAAAGAAAACATCTAGTCACTATTTTGCCGTTCGCCACTGGCCAAACTCCTGCTGTACAATGTAAAATACTCTGGCGACGGTGACGGTACATAAAGCACAAAAACACCTTTCTGTTTGCTGGAACTTTGGACTTTTTTTCTCGTACTAACTGTTTACTTTCCCGTCACTTCGCCATCAGTAGGTGCAACTAAACTGTGGATATTTAAACATACTAAACGTTTTATACCAAATCTTTTAGATAAATAGTAATACTTGCCAAATTACCTAAAATTAACACTCCATTTATCTCAGATCTATGGTCTGAATTCCTTTTGGTGTACCTTTCAGGGAGATTGATGTAAACTTTTTCAGAGTGTGTCTCAATATAGAGGTTTATGTCATGGCTTGCAAAATTTATTTATTTATTTTGAATGACTGAGGGAGGGTGAGCACACTTATTTCTCAACGCCAAAGCACAAAATCTACACTACTGTGGTTCATCAGAAATCGTATATATATCCAATGTAAGTGATACTTGCAAAGTTGATAACCTATCAGGGCAAGGAACTCACATACAAAAAGATAAAATAACAAATTTCTTATTTTCAATAAAAGGACGTTCCTTTCACATTTTGATACAAATGAATACAAACCTTAAAAGGGAAAACAACTCTCACTGATAAACCTCTATAATAATATTACAAGCTCTTCAATGACGGACCACATCAAAATGACCAAAACAAACACCACAAGACAATAACTTTTATATACATCGTTCCAAACCCATTCTCCACCTCTTCTCAGTCCGACCCAAGCTATGCCAAAAGCCCTGAGGAAACGACAACTGTATTTCACTAGCGAACTGAATCGACAGGGATTTGCAGAAAACAATGCACCTAGGGATTACGCATGAATAAAACAAGAATATTCCACTTGCAGTGAAACGGCTTGGGGCAGCGAGGAGAGATTAGGAGAATAACACGAATGCAGAAGGTTGGAAAACTATGGCGGGCGGCCGTGACACACATTGGCAGACAGCAGCAGAATAGAATAGAGTAGAATACACTAGAATAGAACAGAACAAAATTTAATTTTAGTAGCATCTAAATATGATACAATGCACTCCTATTTTCATCAAACGATATCATCTTCCCGTAAAATATAATTATGTATATTCTTTTTCTTCCCCAACAACGTGTGTAACATTAGGAATGTATAAGGTGTGATCAAGTACGAATTTTCTTCACCCAAATCATCACATGAACAAAAATACATCATTCTACGCACTAACTGGGCCAGATAACGCAACAGTGTGCGATTTATAGTAAACGAACATTATACTACGTCGTATAAGTACACATAGAACTGACTGCACCGTTCCCTCTGTACAGGCCATTCGTTTCCTTAACAACTAATTTAACTTTATTCTGAGGTGAAAATGCGACCAGGTCATCCAACTGTGTAGTTGTATACATAGGCCCTCCTCTTCCTTCCTCCACCCGATAGATCTTTCATTCCCACCACGCATTCCTCCAGTACGACACGAGTCGATAACGTAAAATTTACTCCCCCCCCCCCCCTCCCCACATTTCCCCTGCCCCTTTCCATGTCTACCGTTAAAATTCACCCCTAATAAGAATTATTTCCTTTTAAACCCATGTCTGTATGTATGTCAAGTCTCTCGAGTTATGACTGTTCTCTGGGCTACATTTTTTTTTTAGCTCTATTCTTAGTATACTCTATTCACTGAAGCTGGCTGACGTTCTGTTTCGCCTCCACCCCCGCCATACTCTCTCCTCGTCCATGGCCCCATACGTAGGAATTTGATTTGTACTTAATGTCTTCATGATGGATGGATGGATGGATGGATGGATGGATGGATGGATGGATGGATGGATGGGTGGATGAACGGATGTGGTTGATAGATAGATAGATAGATAGATAGATAGATAGATAGATAGATAGATAGATAGATAGATAGATAGATAGAT
>JBCEWB010968690.1:0-15258 GCA_039654565.1 Peronia peronii | reverse complement strand
TAGATTTTTTCACTTAATTTACACTATGATTTTGCAATTCAATTGTCTTAAAAAAATAGTTTTTTGCAACCAATTCCTCTGAAAGTTTGCATGCCCATAACTAAGTCATTCACGTACATGCTGTATTCACTACATTGATTAGGGAGATATGCAAAATGCTTATTTTTTTACTTGTATCACATGACCTATAGGACTTTCTCTTATTTGGCAATGGGTCATATACACAAATGTCGAGATCACCACCAGCAAAGAGGTTGAAAGACGCAACATGAACAGATATAAATAAATGGTTATTGGTCCTCAGAAGAGAAGACCCATACAAAAGATGTTACAAAACCTTTCCTAATGAGGATCGTCTTTGACCCGCCTTGTTATTTCCATTTGCCAGGCACTACAAGGGTGTTGAACAAGCAGGACAGAGAGGGAATAAATGACTTTTACACTCTTTGTTTGAAATGTACGTTATAAAAAAAAATTACCAAAAAAATTCATTGTATAAAGAAATGATTTTCCTCATTTCGTAATAATTTCAGCAAAGAAATTTTGTGATCTGTTTTTCAAATGACAAGAAGAAAAATGAGCTTTTCCTTCTTTACACTGTTTCCTGTGTCTGGTAACTAACAGTGCTGGTCAAAAACAATCCCCCATTGGTTTTCCACTGCCAGGAAAGTGTCAAAGTTTCTCTACCATCCTTTAGCTCCAGTGTTTTCACATTAGACACAATCTAAGTTGTAGTCGGGTCCATCATGATACTTCATCTTTTCCAGCCACTGTTTCTTGACTTCTTCAAAATCTTACAGCAAATGTTAGGACACATCACGACATTTTTCTGCACTCATGGATCACAGCGAGTGGGATGCAAATGTTCAATGTGTTTTTGCAAATTGGCAGGGCATCACAGACATGCACAATAATCCGGCATAACACGGATCTCATGCAGGCACAGTATCTACAAGCAGTGTTTCCCAAGTATATCAATGTAACGGCTGACTTCTGGTGATTTCAAATCACTTTATCATCTCACACACTGGGACATAAAAATGGCAACTGAATGTAGGACAGGGATAAAAAAAAATAATAAATGGGGTAAATTTTGCTCCTCTAGTATTACCTCTTTGAATCCTGTTCACCAGTGCCTGAAAAACCCATCCTTGGCCCTCTGGACCATGAACGCACATTTCTCGTTTCATGTTCAATATCTTTTGTAAACACAAGCCTCAAACGCGATCATGGGCACGGACATTTGTAATCACCGTAGTCCTAAATGTCCTTGCCCCAAAGCGACCTATTAGATCTATTTTTAACTGTAGTGGACGCGTAGGACTGGGGTAAGTGTGTCAGCCTGGTCTACCGGGCTGTGGGGTATTGGACACCTGAAAATCTGCCCGGTGTACTGGGCTGTAGGGTTCAACGGGTTAATGTTTTGCTTAAAGATGCGACAAAGAGTTTGGTCACATTAGGGTACAAATCAAACCTATTTCTACCTCATCTGTTCTCATCTACGTAGCTACACTTTAACCCTATATGTGTCAGGCGGTTAATTTGATCAAAGGCTGATTCATTATTATTATGTTTTAACTTCTTACATTCTGATGATTTTTCATGAGTACAACAAAAATATTTAGCTATCTTTATCTTCAATTCTGAGGAATGCAAATGTGGTATACAAGTTTTGTAGATGCTCTCATGGAATAATACTTCATGGTATTATCATTTCAGCTTCTGTCATTGATACATTGGCAATATCTGTGGGAATTATCTAATGAAAATGATATAGAACGGATATTTACGAATATAAATTGAAATCTCCTAAACAGCATTACTAGGTGATAAAATGACTCCCATATCATTTCAAGCCATAAATTTTCATTTCTTCCATATGAATGTTGCACAAATGTAAAAAAACTGGGCCAATCCACAAAGTTTTTTCAATACTTTTAGAGTTAATCTTGAGGTAGTACACAACTGGCAGGAAATTAATGGCGTTCACAGATTATGCAAGATTCTGAACCCTCCTCATTCAAATCTCTGCTCCTCACCTATCATGTAGACATCATCTACAGCAAAGGCATTAGCCTCTTGCGGAAACTCGATCCACAGCGCTCGCATGAAAGGATTTCCTGTTCTTTCAGACTCTTGGAACACCGCATAAAAGTAGGACAAGAAGGAGTATCTCTTTTTGAGGGCATCCCTGACAATGCTCATGTTTTCTCCAGGTAAGAGGTATGGTTCCCTGCGTTTGCTAAAAACGTGAGCATGTGCCCTGATGAATGGCTGAAATGCTGCAGCCTGAAAAAAAAAAGGAGAGAGAGAGAGAAATATTTATGAAATAAAGCTCATTGCTGTAAGTAACCCAGTTAAAACAAAGTATCCCCCCCTCCCCTCCCTCAAATACATAAACTACAAACCAATGGTGTCAGCCAGTAATATACACACCAATTCAAAAGATTCCAAAAATCCCCAAAACAAGATAAAGTGTTGTTGTTTTTTTTTTTCTGACAATCTTAAACCCAAAAGAAGGCGCTTGAGCTGATAACAGCACGAGAGGATAAAATAAAAATAGAAACTTTTCTAAAAATCAAGTTCTTTTTATGAGCCAGTTCAATGATGATCTTCGCATTCTTTTTCAAGATTTAGCATAATATGTCTTGCGTCCAGGGCAAATGAGTCAGAAGTCGCACTGGGCGATCTCGAGTTATAGCCGTTTTACCTATTTTTCAACTCAGAGACCAAAATTTATACCAAACTTTTTATATTTTTCAGATTTAAAAAAGGTTAAATTTTCTTTTTGTGAAAAAAAAAAAAAAGAAAGAAATTTTGTACCTCATTGGAAAATAGAAACAGTCGCAGCTCGAAATCACCCGGTGCGACTTCCGACTCATTTGTCCTGGGCGCAAGATATAGAACAAGATTTGAACAAAAAAAATCAATAGCCTGCCCCAATTTCTACTGTTTCTTGACTGCAGTGAAGTGAAGGTACTCTTGAGATAAACTTTATGCACTTAGAAACCGATGAAAACAATCCCAAGTTTTAGAGAACTCGACCATAAAAGGCCGAAGGGCTCATCCGTATGTAGAAAGAGCAGGAATAGGGACGCTGGCAACTTGTACATCCCAAAACAAAAGTACCAAGAGATCCACAAGTGACCAAAACTTTTTTTCTTTTAATGGGGATTTTTTCTTTTTTTTCTAATTAGGAAAAATATGATTTTTTTTGTTTTTTAAACAAAAACAGGATTTTCAACAAAAAAAAAAAACAAACAAAAAAAAAACCGTTGAGATAACCTCCAGCAGGCGGGTTGAAAGACGCATTAGAACGTAACATAAGTGCACAAAACTGAAACCTACCTGATACCAACGGGTCTGTAATTCAGCATCTGGGTTACCGAAAAAGCCTGCAACATCGGCACCAGAGAAATGAATGCCAGCCAGGTTGAGGCTGAGAATCATGGGCACTGACATCTTCAAGTGGCTCCATTCCCCCGCATTGTCACCAGTCCAAACAGCAGCTGGAATGCAGGGAAAACTAGATACAAAAATTAGGATGAGGCCATTGCTGTCACCTAGTCAAAATAGTTCCAAAAGTCTACTGCCAACGGAAGGTTTTAATATTTTAACAAAATGTTCCAGGCTATTTCAAGACACTTTACATCTCAACCTTCTATATCCTCACTCTAATTCTAACATTAACTCTAACACCTAACCCTAAATTGTATCCTAAGCCTAAATTTTAACCCTCTTTAAACCACTTAGCCTGGTGTGGGGCTTCTCCTTTCTGGAGTCTACAATCTAGATCTAGAATCTACAATGGTCTAATCCAATGCCCGAAATCATATCAAACAAAGCAAATCTGATTCGTCGAAAATAAAAACTTAAATGCAATAAATTATTAAATCTGTTTTGACCACCTGATGGTAATGGTCAGTGTGATAAAAATTATAACAAAGATAACGAATGCAAAGGCATTAAGAGGCTGATGTAAAGAGTCCCCATCAGATTTCGTGGTGAAAACCCCTGCCAATCAGCTCGCAGTGTAAAAACATGCAACTGATTTTATATTCCCTTCACTCTTTATCTTTGAAAATGGCAGTCTGTCACTGTATGGATCCACAAGGGTGCTTGTTTAATTTTGCGTCCGCCATTTTTAGTAATTCGTATGATAATAATGGCTGAATAGGAAAATTGCTTGAATCGAACTTCCAACACAAGATACATGTATCAGCAAAAATTAATACCAGGGATTCTTATGACATCAGTGCGTTGCAATAGATCGATAATAGCAAGTTATTTCCACCCGTTTCGTTCACTGATCTTATGGCAAACTTGGTGTGAGAAACCAGTTTCTAGATCTAAATCTACACAGCATAGCAAATCAACTTCACGGACAGTGGTTAAAAACTCAAAATGCAAACAGTTAAAGCACAAATTTTAACTATCATTCCACAAATATAAATAGCAGTGACATCATAAAAAGCACAACAGCTTGGTAGTTTCTGCTGACACTTTTAGGGCTAAATTACAATCTTTGTTGTAAGAGTTAAAAAATTATCAGATTGTGCAAATGTCTCGCAGCCAGTCAAAATGAGACGTATATCAATTTTTCACCATACAGGGTTTTTGGTATCATGTGAAAGCTTATTTCACACCTTTTCAGGTGGTGAAAAAAGTTTTGAGCTAGCTTTATTTCAGCCAGAGGTATTGCAGTTTAAAGAGACAAAGGGGGACCCTCCAGCAGTAACTGAAATTCCATGAAAATCAAGTTTAAACGAACAGTCAAACGAATAAATCTACACACTTACCTCCCAAAAAACCCGATTTTAATGAAGAAATATTTATAAACCGAGGGTAAGACCGATACTGTCTTGTTCTGAAATGAATGAACTTTCAGTTTCTGTAATAAAAGAATATTTGATGTCTGACTCCTCTCATCACATTCAAAGTCCAAATTCTCAGCTCTATCTCAGCGACTTACATCTCATTTCGACTGGCCACGAGACAAATACATTAGTACACAAGTTTATACAACGACACGTGAAACAATCTGATGTGCTTCTTGGAGAAATTTGTCTCATTAAGGTTAAAAATGATCAAAGTTGTGATGACCTTTTCAGACATGCAAGACAATCGGAGTAGCTGTTCTTGCCCAGTCTGGGGAGTCTCCTGGCCATTCTGAATTGTCCACCAATGGGGAAATGGTACATGAGAGAATTAGTGTTCATAACTCTCCACCATTCTCTACTGACCATTCATTCTTGCCAACAGGAAAGATGTGAAAAACCTCATAAGGACTCGATTTGATTAGTTCTCTCTCATCCTTCAGGTACTCACCCGATCTCTGGGTGCCAGCAAAGAAAGCTCTTGTTAAGACAAACGGCCGAACTTGATAATTACTTCTCATCAATAAGCCTTCCCATGTGGCCCGATGCTTTGGAGTTCAAAAGAGAAGATAAGATTTAATTTGTCCTTTAAAAGGATATTCCATTCACGATTGATGGGACATGGTATATAAGCAAGATATATTCACATTTACATGCATACAGACAAAAACATACTAATAGCATCACGACAACACAAACTCAAGAAACTTTGCCTCAGCCTGAAAAGCATAATAACATCTTTGGTAGCAGAAATTAATTTCTTTAATGCTCATGATTAGTTCTGACATACAACTAATGTCGACTTCTTTCACAATACTTCAATTGAATAAACTAATAAACTGGATCATGAAAAATAAAAATTTGATTCCAAAGAAAAAGATAATATCATGTAAAAAAAAATTTATTGCAAAGATCAAATATTTATATAATAAGATTCACTGGCAAACCTGTGTCATATTATGAATAAAAATTACAACTTCTAACATGTATCAAGAAAAAAAGGGAAAGAAAAAGATTTTTGACATTCTGGAAATTCAAAATTGTCCTGTGCACATACAATGTTGGAAATTTAAGCAGACGGTATATTGCTATTGCTGTCAGACCTTACCATTAACATCCCATAGATATTATGAACCTCTCGATTTTCTCGACCCGATAAATGTTTGACATCTTTTGGAAAAGTTATTTCAGGTGAATCAAAGACAGCTGGTTCGTTCATATCATTCCATATAAAGACATTGTCAGCTGAGCCAACATAGTTGTCGAAGGAAAACTGTTCAGCCCACCATTTCTGGACACCTTCATCCATAAAGTCGGGCCATGATGAAGAATCTATGACACAACAAAAAAAAAAAAAAAAAAAAAAGAAAGAAAGAAGTTGATTTCAGATCCATTAAAATCTCTCACATTTTTCGGGTGATAAAAATCTAAATTTCTATGTGATATTTATATACAGGTCACCAAAGTGCAATAAGAATAATACATTTATTTATTTTCTTAAACTATCCTGAGCAAGTCAGTTGGCCATACAGATCTACATACAGCCATATTCCAAGAAACCTTTATAAATCAATACCAGTGCTAATAACCACTGTTTCCCAACTAATAAACATTGCAGATTCATTTCCCTTTCTTCAAGCTGGGACAGTTAACAAGTATAAACTATTCTGGACGTTCCACATAGAGAAATATCTTCATCATCTCTTCCACATCTTAATTCTTTTCCACTACAAGTAAATGCATTCTTTCATGAGTTTTCAGTTCTGTTCATTTAATAGTAATAAATTCTTCAGCAGATTTAACTGTTTTCATTTGTAATTAAAAAATGATATGCATTTCTTTAGTTCCTTTTGATCACTAGTAATAACTCCTCTGATTTCCAATAACTGTCTTCTTACAGATACAGAAGAAAAGGTGGAGTTAGAGAAGGGATTAGAAGATGACATTGGTCAGTAAGGTGGTCAATCTGGGCCTGCACTGTGTCACTCCCAAGCCAAGACACAGTCTCTATAGAGTCTATAGTCAGAACAAATACCCTGAGGCAAAGTACTAGCGCTGAGATCCAGATTGACAAGTCCGGCAAGGCGTGCCGCAGGGCGTTGTAGCCCTTAGGCTGGGTCACAGCTCTAGAGTTAATGTTGAGGATAGACATATACAGTTTACCTGCCCAACAGACCAGTAAACAGTTAAAACTGTGGATATGACAAGATGATTTACCTGACCAGCACCAGCCATTATAATCCGTTTGGTCTTTGTTCTTCACTAGCAGACCTTTATTCCTCGCCTCGGTGTACGTTTTATACTTGTTATCTCTCTTCAAGTGAGGATCAACAATTGTCACCAGTTTTCTGCCCTTGGAGGAAAGGTTTCTCAGCATCTCCAGAGAATTGGAGAATCGATGTCTATCCCATGTAAAGTATCTGTTAAGGCAAGAAAAAATACTGCGCTTATCCCAGATACTTATCATATCGCACAGATGAATAACATCTAAAGAACCTATTATGACAAGAAAAAATACTGCACTTATCCCAGATACTTATCATATTGCACATAAGAATAAAATCCCACTTTTTTGCGTTGCCCAGTCTTGAAGATAGCAACGTGTAACCAAACATAAGAAAAGTGTATGTCTTCCGCCCAGGGCAAATGAGTCGGACGTTACACCGGATGATTTCGAGTTACAGTTGTTTTCTATTGTTTTTTTTACTATTTTCTGACTAGGATGCCAAAATTTTTCTTTTTTCTGGTTAAAAAAGGTTAAATTGTCGTTTTGTGAAAACAAAAAAAATTTTAGTAGGCCTATCTTAGTCGGATAGTAGTTAAAAACGACCAAAAATGGCCGTGGATCTTTATCACTCGGCACGACTTCCGACTCATTTGCCCTGGTTGCAAGACGTATGAAGTCTTTCTCATCTTGGCCTATGAGATCATTTACTGAAAGATATTACTGATGATGATGATGTAGTAATATTTGTTTGCCTCCATGACTAGGAAGGAGTAAGATCTTCAGTACAATGAACATATCAAGGCAGCTGTCCATCTGACATCTAGAAATCCTTGCTTTTTGGGAATTTTTTTTTTCAAGCATACTATCGTTCAGATTATAACCAATATATATATATATCGAGGAAAATACTTTGAAAATAAAATTATTGTGTGAGAGTATGTGCATGCACGATCGCACGTGGATGTGCATGTGTGTGTATGTATGTGTGTACTCTGGAAGGGAAGAAACCTTTTATCCTTATGGAAGAGTTACAAACATAAATATAACATTGTTCATTTATCAAACAAACAAAAATTCCTCATAAAACATGTAACACATGGTGTGTAAGTCCAGGTCTTCACAAATAATGATGAACTGCATAAGTTACTTGAGTACCTGACAAGTAATGTGCATAAGGTGTGTATGAGTCGTTCCCAACAGTGGCTCCTCTCAATGTATGTAATAAATCAAGCCACATCTGCTATTCAACAAAGAGCTGAAACACATTCTGTTTGTTGCAAACAGGCTTTCATGGACTTCAACTATTCATTCAAATCCAAGTTTGAAATGCTGCATTTTCTCATTTTCCTCAAACTTACCATTTTTCCAGAGGTCCTCACATGTCATGAACTACAATATGTCTATATCTCTATATGTTTTTGTGTGTGTGATTGTGTGTGTGCTATACTTAATCTTGGACAAATTTAATTCACGGTTATTGTTGTTGTTGTTGTTGTTATTTAAGCTGCACAAAAAATTCAATAAATCCATACATATAAAACAATCTCTTACTTCTTGGAGTCAGTGTGTTCGATGTCCAACCATATAATATCATAAGGAATATCAAACTTGTCCATCATTTGATCAACACTGAAATGGACAAGCCAAAATTTGTTTTGTTAGTCAACTTTTTAACAGATCCTGCAGATGACCACAGACTGAACTTTTATCACAAAGGATTCTGAGAACGTTCAACACCATGAAAAAAGAAAAATATTGTAAAAATGCTTTTATAAATCTGCTTCAACAGACAGCGCTATCTTTTTTTTTTTTTTAAAAAGGACTGAAGAAACTGACTGCAAATAGTATAAACGGCCGATGCTCGTTTTCACATCTTGCTCATTTGCTATAACAAAGCTATTGACTTGAACACAGTGTCATGTGCCTCACGAAAAACTTATGTCCCGAGTTTAAATCCTCCCAAGGATGGGAAAGATCAGAATCTGCCAGCTTTTTCTTTTTTTTTTTTGTGTATGTTATGAAGCCCTTTCCCAATGAAGCAAACACACTGGAATGTCCAATGGCTCATTCCTTAATGGGGGACAAAGAGATATCAATTGCTTGTCTTGAAATGAAAATCAACTGGTATAGATTTTTCTCAGGAAATGTGTGGACATGTCAAACATAAGGTGATGATTAATGGGCCTTCCACATCTTGTCTGGCAGAGGCATACGTATTGAAAGGGTTAATGACCTTCAGGCTTCTTGGGTAGAGAAGCCTGATGTCTAGCCTTTTCTGATAAGATGTGTATATTATGCATGTTTGCGAACTCTTGGCAGCTAAAAAATGGATGAAAAGTAAGCGGAGAGGCCTCTGTCTAGGCAAGATCCCAAATTCCAAAAATCCCAGCCACAAAATTCTTCTCACAGACCAGGCATGCACTTAAAGTAAGGTAATCCTAATTTTGTAGAGTTTACAGACGATACATGATTTTTCTTTTTTTCTAAAAAGATGCTGCCAGTGAAGAAGCGCCGTTGTTCCTATCCCACAGAAAAAAAAGGAATATTCATACATCTTATTTTTTCTCATTTTTCTTCTAATTGCCAATGTTTCTTTTGATCATTTTCCGACAAATAAAATAACAAACGCTGATGTCAGATATTATAGGCAAGATACGATGCAGTCATATCTATGAGCAAGGGCCTCTCAATACCATTAATTTCATAATTAAAGACCAGAAAACCAGAGGCTTGCTACTTACTATCTGACATCATCCTGATCGTTGTAGTTCCATCTACATTGGTGATAAGCTAGGGCCCACAGCTGGAAACACAATGCAAAAGTTAAATATTATTCCTTCTTCTTTAATCTGAACATGACAACAGAAACTAATATTCTGCTGTGTTTCCATGGTGACAATTTACATTCATTAAACAGCAACACTGGTCTTATCAAATGATAAAATGTGCCAAGTACAAGAGACCGTCTTTCACCATATCGGTCTTTTGCCACTTCTAGGAACAAAACAAACAAACAAACAAAACAAAACAAAACAAGAAAGACACAAAGATGAAAGAAATAGCTATTTTTATGAAGAAATAATCCCTTTTGTGTGATTATTATTCACCTTAATTAAACATGCCAATGTCTTCAGAATGAAGCAGGAAAAATAGCAAACCCTTCTGAGCAGTTTGATGAACATTCAATTGTGTGTGCAGAAAATCTTAATCGAGTGCAGCTTCTTTTGGTCAAAGAAAATTCCACATCCTCTTATTCAAAGTAACCAAATTAAAAGAAGTCTATATATTTTTAAGAAAAAATAAATAAAAAATAGTACAAGAAAAACTAACAACATAATTCATGTTTAAAAAGAGAGATCAATTAATCAATCGATAAATAAATAATCAAATAAATAAACAAAATAAATATGCATAATTTAAAAAAAAAAAAAAAAGACTTTCAGCCTTATCTTTGCACAAAGCAAACTTGTTCCACTTACAGGTGGCAGGGGTGTGTTTCCAGTGAGACTGGCATACTGGCGGAAAACATCCTTAGGTCCTGGTCCCAACATAACAAAAATATCAATGATGCCGTCTTCAAAGAACCAGTGAGTGTCCGTCTGAGGAACTTCGTTACTGCCTGAGACAAAATCCTTCAGGTTGGAGAAGATGGACAGTCATATTACTTCCCTTTGACAGACAGAAGGGATGTTGAACAAGCAGCGTAAAAAAGAGAAAAATCACTTTATTTACTGTCATTCGAAAGATTGATAAAAAAGAAATTGAAAAAACAAAAAATTAATTAAAAAAGTAATAGAATTATTACGATAAGATAGAAACATTTTCCTTTGCACCATGAATATTTCTGAATTTTTGATGATGTTTTTTTTTTTTTTCAACAAAGAGCACAGAAGTGATGTTTTTTTCTGCTTCTCTATGCTTGTTCATCATATCTTGTGTTTGGCAAAGGGAAATAATAGACCTGGCCAAAAACAATCCTCATTCTGTGGGATTTTTTTTTTTTTTTTAAATAAAGTTTTTGAACTCATGACATCCATCAGAGAAGAGGTGTCAAAAGCTGATCTATTCCAACAGTGGGGGTCTTTTACCCTATGACCTTGAGTGCAGCCTAGATATCCCACGCTGGTGCTTGACTATACATCAAGCACACGTTCTGCGTCATTTTTAGCTATGATGTCTGTTAAAATTTAAAGCTCTAAAATAAGTAATCAATGAGATTAATATTGTGATATTAATTGTCCAATATGTCATCTAAAGATAACAGTCCCAAGGCAACAATTTGTCAGCGTTTTCTGTTTAAATGTTCAACATGAAACCAGTTCTATCTGAACCTCTGACATCACCGCAAGTGAACACGCATCAACACTGATTGAGAGGCGATTATGTTGTAGATCAGCTGCCTGAATCAGATGATGATGAGATGGGTTTTACTGCTAGTTACTCGGACAGTGAGTTAGACTCAGCTTGTAATAGTGGACGTAATAGATCGAGTGAGAACATGATGAGGAAAATCCTGGATCTACTTCTGATGACTGAATGCTTGGTGATGTAAATAGATCCAATGGAGCTGGAGAGGCTGATAATTTAAGTGCTGGTTGAACAAAACATGTTACATGTATGTTATTTGCGCTGTCAATTAATTAGTATGCAATAGCTATGTAAAAAAAAAGAAAGCAGTGTAAATGACCAGTGTGAGACGGCTATTTTGGGCTCAGGAGTTCAGGTGTAGAGTAATGTGAGGCTGAGGCTGTCAGGATTCATGAGGCTAAACTTTGCAAACAATTTGTAAGTCTGAATAACTCTACATGGTAGAATCATCTCATATCCCATTCTAGCTTAAAACAAAATTTTTCAAAATCGTAAAAGTATCATCATATTTGCCTTTAATCCAGACATTTAAATGGTTAACTGTAATATTAAAAACTTGACATGTTTGCAGTACTGATACATACTTGTATTTGTCTACTTACCTTGTCCGCTACATTAGATCGGATATCAATCCAGCCCTCTGCTGCATTTTGGAAGAAAACTCCTACTGTATTCTCTTCACTGAGGGAAATATTGGAAATTGTAAGAAAACATGTTACAAGTTGTATTGAAGAGAATGCTTATTACAGTCGTAAGGAATTATGATGACCCAGTCCATTCTTCATATGTCAATGACAAGAAAGAATATTCCAGAATGCAAATATCACATTACAAAACTCCAAATTAAATATGATACATTACTGTCACACAAACCGTCATAATAAGTGGTGATGTTTTCTTCTACATCCATGAAATTAATCTTTCGTCGTCTAAGAATTTTTACCTTAAGAGGCTGACCTCAACATAAGTACAAAATTCTAATTTACACGTATTTTCTCTTGCTGAAATTACTTGAGGATTCAGGTTTCCTGTTCTAAAAACTAATCATTGTGAAAATACATAGAATGGTAGAGCTATATTCTTGCAAAGTAGCCTCCCGCAATTTCTAGACTGATTACATAAAACAGACAAACTGGAGAGGCACAACGTACGAAAGGTTCAGAAGTACGAAATGCAAGTGAAATTTTGAAATCAGGGGAGGGGAGGGGGAAGGGGATTTGACAGAATGAGGAGGGGGGGTGGGGGGGGGGAGGGAAAGACAGAGAGAGAGAGAAAGATTTTGTCATGCTCAATCGATTAGAAGTCAAAGGCCGATTCATTGATAAAATTAGACCTTACTGACCATGAATTCCCAGGAGTTATTAACTGTTTGAACAGGAACCCCAATATCTCAGCAGAGAAGATATAAATAATTAGAAGTTCAGAATAATGAATAATTTTTTCACTTACCAGTATGTAAAGTGCAATTATTTCCCTTTCAACTGTCATCCATATTTCTTTACAGAAAAAAATTGACACTGACTTCTTTTATCTGACAGCAAACATGTACATCCCTCTTCATTGCCTTTGGCACTACCTTCTCACTGCGGTCCTCGTACATATCGCATATATCCATACTGCGATTATTGCCTGGGCGGTATGCACAGCCGAGGGTCCCAGCAGGTTAGGGCCAGGGGTTGGTCTAGTTCATTTTACAGTAATCGATATGTATATCGCCGAGGTAATAATCGCTATATCAGTATATGCCATTTGCACCGGGACCACAGTGCTATGCCTTTCCTTGAGAGACAGACTTACTTGTGGGCCACCATGAAAGGCACATGACCATACAGAGCCATGGGGCTGTACACCTCGTACTCAAACACGTCCAGGTTGTACATCCGATAAGGATCTGTGTCTCTGCAAAACAATACCACAAAATAAGCACATCACATCATGGGCATCCATTCATCCAAACAGATAATTAGCCGATTCAAAATATTTCATATGCACAATCCAAAATTATTGCATTGATCAGAGTTGGTTTAATGCACTGTAGGACCCTATTATATTAGTTATCAGGCTGATGAAGATCTTTTTTTTTTTTCTTAAAAGCCTAAGTCTTTGTACCCTGAAAAATCAGGGATTGTTCTAATTAGATTATAGAGAGTTTATTCTTTTTAACAAGCAAGTTAACACTTGTTCGTTTAAAGTAATAACTAACAATAACTAACAAAACTAAGACATTTCCGAGTTTGATAAATAACTACGCACTTGGTTGACTTCAGTGCAAGCGTGTCAGCGTGCTCAGGTATACCATAGACATAGCGGAAACCAGGGAAGGCAATGTCTATTCCCACCGATACTGGACCTGGAGAACAGAAGTTGCAATGATGAGAATGATACAAGAAGTCATGGCAAGTCATTTTCACTTTCCTATCACTTGTCTTTTATGCTGTTTCACTGATTTTTTTTTTTTTTACATATGTATTTTAACAATATTATTAATGTTATCACTCCTTTCATATCACCTTGTAACACTCCAGAGTATAAAGCTGTGCGAGTATTCTTGCCTATTGACGGTTGTCTCACGAATATAAATGTTTAAATAATGTTTTGACACTTAAAATCATTTGACATTTAGCAGATCTGATGAGTTTCGATGAGTCTCATTCGCGCAAAAAAAAAAACAAACTAACAAGAGAAAGACAAAACAGAAACTGTACTCAGTTACCATTTGGTTTGCTGTCTGTAACACCTTTGAAGGTTTCCTCCCACATTCCAGGCTCCTCATCTGCTGTTGCCTCTTTCCCCTGCAACAAGCAAATGACACATGGTCACCTAACCAATACATGTATAGCAGACCAATGTTCTCTATATCATACCATAAGTCCAAACCATCTTAGAGGCCTATGAAGCAGCGTGGGGAGGAATGGGACAATGTATTCAATAAAATACCATATCCATATGAAGGTGCTTTCAATGAACAGATTAATAAACATTGCCTGGCTGGTAATATCGCATTGTTGCGGTCCCTCCGGCGACCTGGCACATATCGATTACTGTAAAATAAACAAGACCAGTCCCTGGCCCTAACCTGCTGGGACCCTCGACTGTGCATACCGCCGAGGCAATAATCGCAGTATCGATGTAGGCACTGGTTCATTTTACAGTAATCGACATGTGCCAGGTCGCCGGAGGGGCCGCAATACTGCGGTTTTACGGCCTGGCTTGTGCTTAAGCCAGAAATCTTGGGGCAATTAATAGTAGCAGGGTGAAAAAAGAGAATAGGACCCAAGATCTATCGAACACTGAAGCAATACATTTTTTCACTGTCACTGTCATCTCTTCAACTTCAAAGCTAAGCATTTTTTCCACATAAAGTTTTAATTTAATATTAATACTAGATCTACATTTGTAGGAGACAAACTTTAACATCCAGAATGATAAACTCACCTTTCTTTTTCCACCCGTTGCACCTTTGTGTTTATTTTTCGTAGCTCTGAAAGGGTGTGAAAGTAATGAAAAAAACAGACAAGATCAGTGAGGAGAACCAGCCCCTAGGTGGACATGAAATAAGGGACATAACTACTGGGAGGAAAGGGAGGGAAGAGAGAAAACAACAAAACGGAGCAGTGGAGTAAATACAAAAATTATGATTTGATAGGAGTCCAAAGAACTTAAAATACTATTCTATGTATAACTGTCACGAACTTTCTTCCTGGATGTGGAAGGGTGTTTGTCGTGATGTAATAAGTGGCGATCAGGCGGTGGATGCGGATGAGACAACACAATGGTGGAGAAATC
>JBCEWB010968579.1:4853-15259 GCA_039654565.1 Peronia peronii | reverse complement strand
CCCCCCACCGCCGCTCATCCCTAAACTCTCCCTAGGATGTCAAGATCGATCAACTCTAATTCCACCCAAATGCACACAAGACAGAAACAAAACAGAACGTCAGAATATGAGGAAGTAAAAATGATGAACTCATTATCATGAGTCTGCGTTGACAAATTAACACTCAAGATAGTGAATTTTAAGGAAGTGTGTTCTCTGAGTATATGAGTGTATAGTTACTCGCAGTGTGCAGACATAGTGCATGAGTCTCCGACCCGCGTCAGTCTCATTTCAAGCTCTTTAATGTATACGTCACTGACGTGTCTTTTCGCCGGCTTCTTTCATAAGACGCAAGATCCCGACAAGAACAGCAGTATCATATATATCTATACTATAAATGTGCACAAAACCCACAAAAGACTTATGAACTCGAAAACTATTGAATATATCCATATGACAATTTGCCACATAACATTGCTGCATAAAGATCTGTGTTTCTACTTACATAAAGCCGAAAAAGCTTACTATGCTTGATGTTAATAGTATAAACTCGCGAAAGTGTTTGATCCGAATTACACGTTCGATAGAACGACGCGTTCAAAACACCAAACACTTTTCCTTTAAGTAACATTCAGTTTACTCATCCAAAATACTAACTTCGTGGTGCGTACGCTTGCCATACATTTTAAGTCTCAGGGCAGTTTCTGTTTTACCTAGGCTCTAAATACATGCAATCTCCCACGAAGACCGGAGGTTCTCTTCTAGTATATTTATATTTATAATTATAACGTTATAAAGTCTTTATTTCTGTTTTGAAGATCACGGGATAATAAATAGACGGAGTCGATAATGCAGCAGATCAGATACGATTGCACTGTTTTTGAGCATTTAAAATATGTAATTATAATATACCGTCGCCCTAAAATTAAATTGTATCCTGATTTACTACGATACATGAAGATCTAGTTTCATTTTGTAGTTAGAACAATTTACTTTTTTTTTGCGACGATAATGTGGAACTTTGTACATTAAAGCGATGATTTATAAGTGGTATTTTTACAGTGTTGTTTCTTTGTTTAGTTTTTGTTTGGTGTATGTACGTTCGTTCGGTTGTCAGCCGTTTCAATGGTGGATTAGTTGGCTGGTTTGTTGGTTGCTGTAGTTGATTGGCTAGTTGGTGGGTTGGTTGGTTGGTTTTTTGGTTGGTTGGTTGGTTTGTTGGCTGGTTGGTTGGTTGGTTATTTGGTTGGTTGGTTGGTTGGTTGCTTGATTGGTTGGTTGGCTGGTGGGTTGGTTGGTGGGTTGGTTGGTGGGTTGGTTGATTACTTGAATGGTTGGTTAATTGATTGGTTGGATGGTTGGCTCGTTACTTGTTTGGTTGTTGGATGGTTATCTAGTTAAGTACTTGATTAATTGTCAGTTGATTAGTTGGCTGGTTGGTTGGTTTGTTGTTTAGTTAGCTGATTAATAAATGCCTGGTTGGTTGATTAGCTGTTTAGTTGGTTGGTTTCAACTTAGTTGCTTGCTGCTGCTGTTATTGATCCTGTTGTTTATTTCAGTCACATTCTTCTTTTCAGTGAACTTTGAAGTCAAACGACAACTTTCTCTTGTGTCCATAACGTGTCACCACCTGGTACTATGGCCGACTATTCAGCTGATTTTACGGACCTTTTTTTTACGGACCTTCATAGGGTACACGACCAAAGTCCGGCCTCTGTTTGTCATCTCAAACGTATCTGTAATTTCTTTTGTGGCACAAAGTTCAAAGTTCAAAGTTCAAAATGTTCTCCAGTGTTGTTTTCGATGGGTTCACAATCATGTTTGATAGCCTATTTCGTCTACATTGTCTCCCTTCATTGATTTGTTCATAGGCTCTCTCACTCTCTCTTTTCTCTCTCTCTCTCTCTCTCTGGATCTCTGTCTCTTTTCTCCTTCTCTCTCTTTCTCTCTCTCTCTGTCGATATCTCTCTCTCTCTCTTCTCTCTCCTTTTCTCACTCTCTTTTGTTTTCTCGCTCTCTTTTTCTCTCGTTGTCGCTCTGTCTCTCTCTCTCTCTCTCTCTCTCTCTCTCTGTTTATTTTTTAACTAATAAAGCATGGTTAATTCTGGTCCCGAAGAGAATTTATTCATTTCTAACCCAGCTGTAAAAGTTCATATTCGACAAAACACTGATCTGGAATTCCCCGGCGGAGTGTTTGTACAAACTATTAAAAACAGAACACTCACTTACCGGTATGTGTATTACGCTCCACCACGAAATCACTCAACACTAGTGATATAGAACATAAAATTCCGGGCAGAAGCCGTCGCCGGAAGTACATCATACGCTTTCTTTCCTCTGTAAATCATTAACACTAGTTACTGCTACTATTATTTGGAGAGCATCTGGGTTCAATAAACTCACAGTGAAGAGTCTTAGTCATACATTTCCTACCCACTGTAACAGGGTCAAACCAAAAGTGAGGCAAATCTGTGAATAGTTTGGAGTGTTTGTACCCCTGATAAAAATAGACGCGGGTATTTCCCATCTTTCGCTTGGTCGTAACAAATCTATTGTGCACTGACTATTTTTTCTCCAAAGACTTTCAACATGCAGATTGCAGAATTCTACACCTATGTGATTTACATCAGTACCTGAGGGGAAAGACAAATGTTAACAGAGACACTGACGAGCAAACCTACAGACAGATAGGCAGAAAAGCAGACACACAAACAGACAGGCAGACTTGAGGCTAGATGAATAGACGGGAAGATAAATAGGCAGGTAAACAAACACACAAACAAACAAACAAACAAACAAAAACAGACAAACTGACAGTTAAACAGACAGGCAGAAAAATACAGACTGACAGACAGATAGATAAGCAAGCAGACACACAGACAGACAAGTAGACAAACGCAACAGAAACTAGGCCGCGTCAATATATTTTTATATAAAGTAGCTTGGTCTTTCACGCGATGGACAAATGCACCAGATATATATGTGAGTGACAGAAGATCGTGACCCTTTGTTTGTTATTGACATCGTCACGTTCAACACTTTTTAAATTGATATTTTCCGTTCTCTCTCTCATCAAAAGTTTTTAATTGAGCTAATTTTTATCTTTTGTCGAATTGTGAACTTATAATATATATATGATTCAAGATACAAAAACATAAATTTTATAACACCTTAAAATGTTGAAGGTGATGATGTAAACAACGGACTTAGGATCACGACTTCTGTCACAGTCTCATGTATTGTGTAAAATATATTCATATTTTATGTACTTGTCTATAGGACAAAAGCGTTAGTCCAAATGAACTTTGCCTCCACGATATGTTGTCAGGTGAAATCCACCGTTGGTTTCCTTGTCGTACTTGGGCCTTTGTAAATAAAACACAAGAACTATCAACGAAAAATCAGGGCGATTAGAATTGGCAAGTTCAAGGTCCAAATTTAATATAATCTAGTACAGAAGGTTCCAAAGTCCAGCTGTCAAATTTCTTCATAGGCAACATGACACGCGTGTCGGTGTGTAAAGTCTTCCGATATCTATAGAATATTATAAACTTTCTGACTGATTGTCTGTCTGCCTGTTCGTCTGTCTGTTTGTCTGACTGCCGTATACCTGTGTCTGTCTGTCTGCTTGTGTGTCTGTCTATCTGTCTGTTTGTCTGTCTGTCTGTCTGATTGTTGTGTATGTGTCTGTCGGTGTTTTTTGTCTATCTGTCTGTATATTAGTCAGTCTGTCTGTTCATACCATTTTTCAGTAACTCTCGGTTTCTTTCTTTTCCATCCTGTCAGTATCCTTTATCCCCCTTCCATCCCTTCCCTGTCTCTTTCCCCTCCTTCATATCTCTCCCTCCCTCCCTCTCTCTTTCTCTCTCTCTCTCTCTTTCTGCCGTCTTTCACTCCTTTTATTCCATTACTTCCACAAGAAAACAGATATTAACTAATCGGACATATTCCCTTCAGGCTGCATACATAAATACAGACTTACTAACAACATACACAGAGATCAAAACATCCCATTTCATCTTTCTCTTGTACAAGCCTGTTCTTTCTTGAGCCAGTTAAACCGCAAAACAGAATACGATAACATTGTAATCCGGTTTTTCGAGAGTGGCAAACTTCGGTGTGAATAGGCGCAGAGTCACACTGAATTAGTGCACTCTGCCAGGTATGTAAGTCCAGAAACTGTGATTCGTTGGGAAATGAGGGCAACGTAATTGCCAGCTAAGCAATGTCACGGTAACTGAGTATGCAAGCTCTACCAAACTTGGTACATATATTTACAAAATCTGGACATAGGCCAATGTTTTCCTTGAAAAATAACTGTTGCTCGTTTTTTATTGGGTTCATTTTTTTTTTTATTTCGGGATTGGGGGTCGGCGTGGCTCTGTGGTTTGGTGTCTACTTCATGGTGAAAACAACCCACGTCGATGAGGTTGTGGCCGGTCGCGGATCCTCACATTGGGGGATCTAAGACACGGAAATCGAAACATTTTCAGTGACTCAACGGTCCCCTGGCTTCCTCTGGGTAGGGTAGGGAAGTCCGACGTCTAGCCTTCTCGGATAAGGGCAAATATATTTCGGAGGTCCCATGTGTGCGCTACGCCCATGAAAGAACCCTTGGCAGTTCAAAATCGATGAAGAGTAGGCTGAATGCCGATGTCCGTGCCAAATTTCCAAATTCCAAATTTCTTCCCAAAAAAAATTCTGAGCAAAAACAGGCAGCCACTTAAAGCCGAGATAATCGTACTTCCTTAGCATTGAAAGGCTTAAGAGAAACAAACAAAACAAAAAAAATTAGGGATTGATCATGGTTCTCTAACCATTCTTTTAATTAAAAGTAACAAAGTCGTATGACACAGAAAAATCTGTAGTGAAATAACGACTACAATGAAGAATCGCCTAAGCGAAGGACGACTTTGTGAAGAAACGACGAGAGGGAGGAAATGATGATAGTGCAGAAATGACGATGGAGAAGAAAGGGCTAAAGTAAAGAAATGAGTTAGAGTAAAGAAACGATTAGAACAAAGAAACGAGTTAGAGCAAAGAAACGATTACAATGAAGAAATGAGTTAGAGTAAAGAAACGACGATAGTGAAGAAACGAAAAGTGAAAATGTACGATCGTGACACCAGATCGTGTCTTGCAAAAATTATCTTATAGAGCACAGTCCGAGGCAGCCGCAGAGAAGGGCGACAAAGGAAAGGATGGAACCACGAATACGAGAACAAGTCAAGAATGAGATTTGCTGATTTCTAGTGAATGTTGACGCTGCTGATTGCATTCATTATGCCTTGGACTGCAAGATTTCTATAACTGAAAGCAATATTTTTCACACACACACAAAATATTTCTGCTGTGTAGGTTTCATTTACATGTTTTCTGTTCAAGCTCACATCTAATATACAATCGCGTCCAACTGTTTGATGCAAAAGTGTTTTTTTTAATTCTATTGCATAATATGATAAACACATATAAGAGCAGAATTCCAGTGCAAATAATTAGACTAAAAACAATAAATGCCTTTCTTTGCTAGCTTTGCAGTTATTTTGTTTACTTCACGAAGAATCACAATAAAAGTAATTAATAATATTTACTCTCTAGAGTAACAAAGCGATTGTGAGATAAATGATCGGGCACAAATACATTGAACAATCGCCAACAGGATGTGAAACTTATTATAGATAAAGCCTGGACCTTACTAGAGTAATGTGACCTCAAAAATGGCTGCAAAGTCGAGACTTCGTCAGATAAGAGAATATAATCTAGCTGCTTTTAACAGTGTCGTAAAGACAAAAAGTTCTATGGGAGCTGTTGAAAACTTTCGATGGGCTATATGTAGATAATATGTACTTCTAATTTTCTTTTTTTATTATTATGGATGTAGCCTTTCAATCATAAGAAAGTAGAATTATCTTGACTTTAAGTGTGTACTCCTTTTGTGAAAAACATTTGAAGAGGGACGAAGGGAGGGGGGGGGGGGGGGATTCTCTTTTGATCTTTTGCAGGGATAACAGCGTCTCAGCCTACTTTTCATCGGATTTTTTAACCCGTCGTGTGTTCTTCAATGTGCATAACCTACACACGGGATCTCCCAAATTATTCACCCTTACCCAGAAGACTAGACATCTCTATCCAAGAAGCCATGGAACCACTGAGTTACTGAAAAAAAGCAAGTAAGTTTAATCCTTCCAGTCTTCCGTTCGAATTCAAATCAGCAACACTTTCCACACTATCACCAAGAGGCAGACGCCTCACCCAGTAATTAGGCTATAACCAAGGTATTTCTGCGGTGTGGTCATTAATATTCTTGGAAAGGGAGGAAAGGAGGGGGAAGGAGAGGAAGGGAGGGAATTTCAAGCATTTCTGATTCTGAATTTGCACATATTTATCAAAACGATTTTTCTCCCTTAAAACAAAACAAAACAAAATCACATTTGTTTTTTTTGTTTTTTTCACAAAACTCGACTGGACCAAGAGTCTCGGCAATAGCGACTGAAAAGCAACTACAAAAACGGCGGCCATATTGATCGATATGTTCTCAAGGTTGTCTGAATCTTTTCCTGATAAATCCCCAGGCTGTGTTCATTATTCATTGTTCGTGACAAGCAGAAATAACAGTATTACACCTATATACGCTGTCAACATTGCTAACTGAAATAAGAGAAAAAAAAAATCAAAAGAAAAAGGGTTATAAAGAATAGTGTCATGCATAATATGTTCTCTTTCTCAGTTGCCTTACTAAGGTTGTAGACAAAAACTTAACAGTTGAAGTCCGGCCGAAGAGGAAAAAAAAAAAAAAAAACTGGACCTGGGCAGATTTATTTTGGGCAACTTGCCAAGAGGAAGATGGACCTCTGTCAAAACTGCTGAGACACAAATTTATTGAGATCGAATTGGATGTTGGAAAATGGACCCAGCCGTTCGCCTCATCCCTCCCCTCCCCCCCCCCCCCCCTCCCCTTCCACACCTCCTCCCCTTCGACCCCTTCTTCTCCAAAAGAAGGAGAGAATAAATTTACTTAAATTTACTTGGTCAAAATGCCAAGGAGAAAATAAAGACCCCCCCCCCCCACACACACACACATATATAAAAATGGAATAAGAACAAAGAAATGCTTTGGCAAAATTCAAAGGGAGTATGGACTTTAAAGAAGGCATAACAAAATAACAAACAAACAAACCCGGGGACCCCTGGCTGTGGATAGACATGAAGGAACCGAGCTGAGACAAACACCAAAAAGTTCCAATGTTTTAGTTTATCACACTCTCTGTTTGTCCCATGTCCAACCACTGGCCAGAGCACTAGGAATGGACCCGCTCGCTATCAAGGGATCAATGCACGTTACGAAGTCTTCTGTTCATTGAGCTGGTGAGCTAAGCTGATTTGTAATGGTGTAAGTAATGCCCTGTTACATCAGGCCAATTCTGGATAGGTAAACACGAAAGCACTGATTTGAAAGATTTTAAAACAGATAGATACTATAGAAATATATGCAATATAGAAATAATAGGTAGGCAAACAGATGAACAAGCAAACAGAGAGGAAAAGAGAGTTATTTTAAGGAGATGGATAACTTGACGAATAATGAATAGGTAACAGGAATACAACAATTCAGCTAAAAAAATATATATATTTGGAAACAGATGTATAGGCATATGTCCAGCCAGTGCCAGATGTCACTATAACAGTAGTGAGAAGACACATGAGACAAGGAGATGGCTAAATTGATAGATTTTAAACAGACCAAAGGAACAAATTCAAGTATTGACTTGAGACATTTAAGAAAGGTTGCAGGCAGAGATATCCAGATAGGAATTAGTTGATAAACGTTTAAGCAGATATCTGTTAAGAAATAATGTAGTAGGCATGCAGATTAGAAAGGCCAATGGATAGACAGAATATTTGTTTATGGAGATGGATCAGGTGGCACTTTCTGAACAAACAGACAAATAAAGAAAACGGCTAACTCGAAAAATTTGAGCACAGTTGCAGAGAAAAATACTGAAATAGAGGCTGTAGATAAACATTGAGGCAGGTATTTGTACGGTATTGGGACAAACATACCGGAAGTTGCTTTAAAGAGGTAGATAATTTATCAAGTCTTGAGCAGGTAAATGTAAACAACCAACTTGAAAGATGGAGAGATAATATTGTGATAAGAATTTGTTGATAAACTCTCAGGCTGCTATCTATCATTGTAGAAATAGTAGAAACCCAAAGAGATTAACAGGAATGGGTAACTTGACAGATTTTGAACAGGTAAATGAGAAATACAACTCCTGACTTGAAACATTTAAGGACAATTGTTATAGCGACATAGAGTAAGTATGTAGGCATTTGCCAGTACAGAAACTGACATCCGCAGGTCGGCAAATTAACAGACCAACTCAGAGAGAGAATTATTTTAATGAGATGGATAAGTTGACGGATTCTGAATAGGCAAACAAGCAAGCGCAACGATTGGCTCGAAAGAGAGGATGAGAGAGGAAAGGAGAGAGAGAGAGAGAAAGAGAGAGAGAGGACAAAAGAGCTGGCTTTTGAAGAAAATACTCGAGCTAAAAAAAAAAGGAAGGGGGGGGGGGGGATATCCTAGATAGATCTAACATTACAAAAGATATCTAAATAATCCAGCCTCACAGCATTAGGGAGAGAGCGCCAAAAATAGTCGTGGTAAAGCCTGGCCTAACCAATGCAGACAGTCACTGCACCCTGCTGACCGTGCCTTATGGTTAAAGGTATCTCTCTCGTGTGCCGAGCCTTTTCGAGGGGTGGGGGGGGGGTCATCATGCCCCGCTGTGGACTCACTAACCTCTGGATCTAGGAGGGGCAAAGCAGAAGCGAAGCCGTGGGGAGGGAGGGGGAAGGGGGGGAGGGGAGCAACATTCCGCAAGTACGTATATACGTGAGAGATACGTTTGTATCATGCAATGTGTAACTATAACAGTGTGTTACTGCTTTGGCTGGTAGATCTAATCTAAACCAGTTATGCAGCCCTATTTCACCGGTATTTCTTTCTCTCTTTCTCTCTCTCTCTTTTAAATAGTGCCCCGTTTTGAAAGCACCGTGCTTTTTTTCCCGTTAGAGAAGGTTGAACATATTTAACATAGCATATAGTTAATCTGTCGTTGGAAACATTACACTAAGACAAAATAGAGCGTAGAATAATAATAATAATAATAATCATAAGTCGATGAATCGCAAAAGGAGAATAAGTAAATGATTGAGGGAAGAAAGGATGAAAGACAAAATCAATGAATGAATGGGCAGAGGGACGGATGGATAGATGAATGAATCAAAGAATGAATTAATCGGAAATTGACTAAATGAATGAATGAATGAACGAATGAATGAACGAATGAACGAATGAATGAATGAATGAATGTGAAGACCATTAACAGCAGCACCACAATACATTTAGTTGCGCGCTACATTAAGATAGTGTCTAGTCTGTCGGTCTTTCCTTTGACAAGCCCTTATAACATTTCATGCAAAACATAATATTAAAGAGATGAAATTAATGCGAAGGAACATTAAGACACTGAGTCGATTTTTTTCTTTATGTTACACACCGTGCTTTATTCACAAGACAAGCCTTGTGCCGCGCTCTCCATCATTTTCCCTTAAAGAACTAAAATACAAACAAACAGAATAACTGATGTCCAAAGTGTAAGTTAGTTTCATCTACATGTCGAATACCAAAATATTGGGTGTATTTTTTTTTAATCCATTTTTTTTTCTGAAAACTTGAATCTGATCATTTGAATCTGATACCGTTCGCAGTTCCCCATATTGGCAATGGCACTCCCCCCTCCCACAAGGTAAATGAACGAAGTCCGCGCTATCGTGAAAGGTCATCAGTGTAACTTGCCCAGTGACGGGCGCACATCCGTGTGTGATGGAAGTTTGAACGTCTGGTGTAAGGGCAGCCAAGGGCAGTCACTCGGGCGTACAAACACACATGACCTTGACCCCCGGTTACGACATGTTATGTAGACATGAATTTTGAAGGCGTTTCATGATAAAAATATGTATAATGTGATAACGGAACGTGAACCCCAAAATTTATTATATCGCGCTGTTGTTGTTGTTGTTGTTGTTGTTGTTTTTCAAACCAGCGCAACCTCTAATCACAAAATTTAGCAGGTAGATTTAGATGTAATTTTTGTCAGTGACATGGTTCCATTTGACGACTAACCA
Source organism: Peronia peronii (assembly GCA_039654565.1). Lineage (NCBI taxonomy): Eukaryota > Metazoa > Mollusca > Gastropoda > Systellommatophora > Onchidiidae > Peronia > Peronia peronii. Next base: position 5,086 of record JBCEWB010968579.1, on the reverse strand, counting down.
ACTGCCTTCGCTAGAAATGTTAAGAAAAAAATACAAATCTCGTGCCATTGCAATGCAGCACTATTTTTTTTTTTCACGATTGTTACTATTTTCGATTATCTTGCTCATGGTAACAATAGAGTGAATTTTTAAAATTTATTTGTTTAATGGGGCATCAGGAAAATGACGAGTTGCTGTGGGGGGGGGGGGGGGGGGGGGGGGGGGGGGGGGGGGGGGGGGGGGGGGGGGGGGGG
>JBCEWB010968359.1:0-15260 GCA_039654565.1 Peronia peronii | reverse complement strand
TGAACTGAACTGGCAAGGGAGTTTGGTGTCAGTTAAGAAGTTACAAAAGAACCCCCCCCCCCCCCTTCCCCCCCCCGAAAAAAAAAAAAACAAACTTTTATATGAGCCTGTTCATTTTTTAAAAGTAATATACATGTGTATTCTAGGATGTAAAAACATGCCTTGATGTTGATCAACAATACTGCATTAAATCAGAAATTTAATAGTTAATGCTCTTGCTTCCTTAAATGCGCACATCTGTAGGTGTGAAATGAAGAGCTTTTCTGATTTCATTGTAATCATACTGTAGTTTTAGTAAGACAAATAAAAATGCATGTAACAGATTGTTCATAAACTTTCTATCAACAGATATTTGAGAGTGTTAATGACTGAGTGACAAAAGTTATATAATGTTCAAGCCGACAAAAGGTTAGCTTCAAGTTTTAAAGCAAGATATAGTGCATATACCCATCAAGTGATAAAGTAACTAAGAGATGTTTTACTGTAAAAGTACAAACTTAACCACTGGTCTTTTTTAAAAACGTATCTGTTTAATTTATATAAAACTTTAACTTTTATGTATGGAGTAAATTGTTTATTCTCTACGCTGATAATAATGTAATCCAGATTAAATCCAAATAACAGTGGTCTTTTCAAATCACCATAGCCTACAGCCAATTTCTAAAAAAAAAAAAAAAAATCACACATATTTGGTGCTTCTACTATTTTTAAGCGAGTATAAATAAAATGCTTGAGAAAATTACATGCCATATAAGTAGTTCAGTACTAGATCTAACTGTCATTGTGATTGTAAATGTCACCAAATACGTCACAAGTCATATCACATCCACTCGGAACAGTAACTTACAAATTTAAATAAAGCTGGATTTGCATGCTGAATCTTAACTTTTGGCCACAAAAGATGAGAGTGTGTGAGTATGCGTGCATGCATGAATATGTATAATTTTTTATTATTATTATTATCAACTTTTGCATTTTCCAAATACATTTTATTTATTTATTTTTTTTTGCCCACTTTAGGTCTTTAATGTCAGCATTCCAGTGTCAATAATGTCCCAAGATCTCAGTCTTTTTTTTTTTTTTTCTTTGCAGTTACATTTTTTTTTGTTTGAACGCCTGATACATCATGAAATTTCATTATAGGGAACATCAGACATTCTCTTAAATATTTATGCATTATGCATGCAGCCATTGTATTACTAATGTTAAGTAAAATTTATCAGAACACATCAAGGTGATAATGAGGGCTATGCTGGATTTAACAGAAAACAGGATACATTTAGGTCTAGTAAATTTAGTAAATAACGAAGAATACAAGAAAAGCTGAATTAAGCCACTGTATTTTACAACGTTTTGAAAAAAACTGTAAATACATGCTACCATTTTGTAATTTGTCAAAAAAGCTAATTAATGAAAGCTCTTATGCTTATTTATATGTAGGGTTGTGTTGTCACAAGATTAAATATAATTAAAAGCACTTCAAGTTGCCAAAGACTTTGGTCTCATACATTTTATCGCCTAGAGGGTACATCTAGTTTTACATACAGTCATACTAAAATGGACAATAATACTTAGACCTACGAGGGCCACTGGAAAAATATATCTCACAAACTATATTTCTTTTACAATTGCTTGCCATGAACTGTTCAGAGCTAATAATGTAATAATGATTTTGATCTAGATCTAGTTTCATAGTTGTGATGGTAATGTCCTTCTGTTTGATGGTTTGTCCCAGTCCTGCCATACGAGTGCTGTGGGCTAACCTCACTGCTTCATCATCATGTACAGTGACCCAAAGTTTTTCTGATACCTTTTGAAAGTCAGAATCTGAAAAGGATATGATGATGGATTTTTGCTGAAAATATTTAGCAACATTTAATTTCGAGTGCATCTGACTGATATAGGCCTAAAAAACAAAATGAAGAAACTGTGAAATCCCTTGTCAGGCAAATAAATACAACAAAACTGAAAGGTATGCCGTATGAACATTCTGTCCCATTATTTACAAATTGTATGCTCGTGTAAAACTTAAATCAATGAAGAAGATTTCGAAAGTATCATGAGGAGAAATGAGGAAATTTTAAACAATGTGAAAGATGTGTGTGGGATTTCTGCAAATCATGTTATGAGATATAGTAAAGAAACCATCAACTTTTTTTTTTTGTAAGGAGACGCACCAATAACTGATTAAGTGTCATAATAATCTTTACTGAATTTTAATTGATATAACTGTTGACAAATTTGCAACTTCCCCATGTTTCAGTACTTCACTATCCTTGCTATACACATGTAGTATTATCCTTATGAGAAGAAATTAATCCATGGAAATGTACTGTGTGTTTTTTTTGAGAGGAGGGGGAGGGAGGTGAGAAGGTATGAGACCTGGTGATATCAAAGGATGTTTAATACCACATGTACTTGAAAACAGCGTTAATGTGAAAACATTGATTACTTTTCCAGGGAAAATGTCAATGAAACTGAAGGCCCTTTTTCTGCAGGCAAATGAAATTACATTATAGTTCAACTCTATCTACAGGTTTAGACTGATTTTGCACTAATTGTATTCACAAAAGTCTTTATGCTCAAATACATGTTCGCTAATGACAGTCAATGACATCAATTTGGAAAATAACATACAAATACATGTATGTATAACATGTAAGATAAAAATATGACAATGTTCTTCTGTTGGATTAATTATTTCTTCTTGTGCATTCTATTTACATTGACATTAAGTGTTCCAAAATTTCTTAAAGGAAATCATGAGTACACTGATCTTTTATCGGGAGACCTGTCCTAACATAATAAACGAGTAATCTATCTCTAATCAACTCAAATATTTTTAAAGCAAGTGGGAGTTTGCAATTCATTTTTGCCGTCAGTGATGGCAAGTTTAGGCAATGTTTCTTCAGTGACTTGTTCTGATGCTATTTATTTTTGTCTGATTTTTTTTTTTTATCTAATGTATGATGAGTATCCATATATCTTTTCCATAAATACTGTTTCTATATCTCATTGACTCTGAAAGGATAAATAAACTTGTTATCTCATCAATTGTATTTTTTAAGTTGAAAAATTACTCTTTATTCCAATTTTTTAAAAAATATATCTTAGATCTACCTATTTATATTACAAATGAAAAATGTTCACTTAACACATACTATATACATATACTTAAATCATATCACTTGGCTTCAAAATCTGTGATACCATTATCTGATGTGTTTTTTGTTTTTTATCTATCACTAATGATGATATCATTTAATGACTTAGAACCATATAATATGTCACTGTAAAAAATGAAAAAGAAATATATTTTGTATATTTCTTGGTGTTATGAGGAGATAGCATTCTGTTAGTAGCAACTTCATTATTGACGTCGCAGAAAGTTTAAATCAGTGAACAGCCATTGCCAGTAGATGTTCAAACAGAAGACATAAAGATCTAAGCATTAGAAATGACATAAAACTTTATGACAAATGATTCTATTTGTATACTTTTTCAACATCTTTACTTATATCTGCCTTTGGAATTTGTAGATGGCATCCTGTTGGACTGCTAACCATTACAGTGGCAACTGAAATTATATTACTGGTTGTATGCGGATGAGCTCTTGTAATTGTAGGCCTGTCGATAAAAAATTCATGAATGAATTTTAAGAGTAATAAAATAAAATATATGACTAGATCAAAACACCAATGTCAGTTTACACTCACAGATAATGTAAAAGATAAGACAGCACAGCCTGTTTAACGAATAAGTCTTGATGGAATTTCTAAAAAAAAAAAAAAAAAGAAAGAAATATCAAAAAAATGTCTGCCTGATTCTAAAAATCTGTTCCTTTTTAATATAGATCTACATGTAGGCTATTGTCAATTCTTGAGAGCAGCATTCGCCGCTGTTCTATTCTTTCAGTAACACTCAGAGATTTACAAGCAGACTCTATGATACTTTATAGTTACATTTTTATACAAGTTTGGAGTCTGCTGAAAAATGGTGTCCTAAATTATAAAATGCTATCTTCATAGTAACACAATATAAAAACAAAAGTGCATAATTTCTCACATAGATTCAATGAACGATTTAAAATCAAGGTTCTAGATCTAATTCTACTTGTCTTGTTAATTTCGACTTGATTTGAAGCCAAGAACATCTTTACGGCCAATCCAAGACAATCTAAACCAAATCGAGAGTTGACATAGTTCTAGATCTAGCCCTATAGGGCTTTCCATAAATGAAACCGGAAGTCTGAGCGAGAGTTATGCGCCTTGACCACTGGGACGTTCCGGTTACAAGTTTACTATGGAAGGCAACGATCACCTAATTACTTTGCGTTATAACTATAGACCTATCGAATATTTGAGAATGGAAGAGTGCAATTGTATAATGGAAAACTGTGGACGAAAATATTTGTGAAATTGAGAGATCTCTAAATTATTGAAATAGTGGCTGAAATGTTAACAGAACGTATAGATCTACCTCTCAACATCATACATCAAAATGATAGATCTATACTTTAATTCTTGAGTGCCAAGTGTACTTTTTTCTATTTTTCATTCACTTCAATAAAACATCTTCTTTTGAAATTCATATTTATGTCTGCTGCTGATTCAGTGTTTTTATGTAGCGATACCGAATTTTTAAATGCATTTATAGATATGTATATAGATAGTATACATGTACTATCTACCTGTCTATTCCTATCGATCTATATATTAATAAATATACATGTATATTTTTTTTTAGAGAAAGAGACAGACAGACAGAAACAGATCGATAATTAGACAGACAGACAGATAGACAGATAGACAGACAGATAGACAAACAGACAGACAGATAGACAGGCAGACAGATAGAGTAGATATAGACATATAAACAAACTCCGCTCTCTTTTTTTATCTGTTTCAGTTAAATTCTGAAAAAGTAATTATGCACTAAAGGATAGATCTATTTTAAATGTTGGCAGAACTCGGGTGATGTGTTGGCAGAACTCGGGTGTGATCACAGTAAATTAGTAATAATATCCACTAGTGAATTGTCTGTATTTTATGTGTACCCAAATCATTCATTTCACTTTGAGTGTGAACACAAAATGTTTATTTGAATATAAATGTCTGTATGAGCTCTATGGATTGAGGGAGAGATAAATCAAGAACAAATGATGAGCAAAAGTTTTTTTGTAATCATTATTTTTTACTCAAAATCCTCTATTACTTTTTTTTTCTTTGCAAGACCCTCCTTCCAATTGGTACAACAGTAGTCTATATGCATACTTTTTTTTTGTTTTTAGATCACTAGGTTCTAAATTACATTCATCTCTGAATCTTGCTAAAGTAAATGATGACGACAACAGACGTTTAAATTTTTTTTTTTTAAAAACCCACTTATTTAATAGTTTGATAAGGATTGTTTGATGCATTCTATATATCAGTGCAATATTTGGATGAGATGTTGGCGTACCATTACATCGTCCCAATTTTCGCAAAGTGACGATAGTGCAATAATTTGCAAAAATTTGGACGACATGTACACTGTCCTAAAACAGAGAAAACAGTGATTATTCATATACACAATATGGAAATAACAGATTAGCATCTGGTTGTTAAAAAAAAAAAGTACAAATTATATGGCATGCTGACAAACATTATCAGTTTACCATATAGCATTCCGAAAGTGCAGAACTAATCGATATCATAATCAACAACTTGATGTGAAAAACCTAAGCTAATTCAAAATATATAAGGTAACACTTATTCAGCTGCATTAAACCTAAATTAAAAAAAAAAAAAAAATAAATAAATTTTATTTGTTCAGGTGCAATGTTTTTTTTTGTTTTTTTTTTTATCATTTAAGTGGTCCATGTAAAATTTTTAAAATAAAAACAATAACATTGTATGTGTTCTCACATGCCGCTATTCCAATGACTTTTAACATGAATATCATTTACCACAGGATTTAAATTACAAGACCATATATATGATTTAAAGAATAGATTAAAAGAACATTCAATACAGGCATACATGAACAACATGAACAGCTTAACCCACAACATTATTTATGCACAGAAGTATTTCTAAAACCTTGTCCAAGAAAAGGAACACTAGAATTAGACATCCAAATTAAGATTTCAGCATCTACATCTAAAACCCATAGATTTCTACATAGATAGGTGCACATTTGAAATATTCTCTTTTTTTAAGACCTGAATAAGAAAGCCCCCTAAATTTTCACCTATTTAGGTGGCAAAGATTTTTGAACAAAATATTCTTTAAAAGTTTAAGTTTTATATAATATAGGAGGGTCGCATAACCTTGGTCAGTCATAAGTGGCTTGGGATAAAATTAATTTCAACTCATCAATTACATTTGTTATGCTCGCATATATTTTTTTGTCTTTGTTTCAGTGTTTCTTTCTCTCTCCATCAAAGAAAATAATAATGAAGATACTGATACATGAGTCGTGTGGGTTTCACGGGGTCGCAAGTGCAAAAACGCTGGGCACCACTGATTAAAATTTACAGTTACAAACCTGGCATGGAAGAGACAGCATCAGTTGGTTGATGCCTTGGAAAAGTACATGTACCAGGAACGAATGGTATGCTAAAGATTGTGCTAAAGTTGCTAGATACCATACTTTCTTTTTAAATATTTATATATATACATGTGACTGTAAAAACCTTGTTGCATACTGCTGTGACATCAAATGGAGCTGGAATTATGGATGGTTTTTCCCCGGTTTTTTCTTCATCATCTCTTAGCGTAGGAGGCTGGAGACATCAGGCTCAGGCAGGACAATAGATTCTGATAACTGCAAGAAAGAGATAAGAATAATATTGCAAGGAACTTTTAATAGCAGCAAGATCATAGAACATAATATCAACAGATTTCTCTGATATACATGTAGGCTAACTGTTGAGGCTTTTTTTTTTTTCACTTTCAATTCACTAATGAATAGTTCTTTGAAAAGTGGAGCTCTTGCTATTTAGTAAACTTGCCATATAAAAACTGCACTTTTATGAAATCTTTGAGAAATATGATATACATGTGTATAATTCTTATTTAATCTTCCATATTCAAAATAGCAATATTATGCCTTTACAATTTTAATAAGGGGAAGAGGTTTCCATTCTGTGATGTTCACTGAAATTTTGAGGTCTTGTAATAGTTCTACAGACCTACTCTTACAAGTTCTTACCATTCCTTAACATTATGAAATTTATACATGTAGTAAAATAAAATCAAAGGAAAATGACTGGAAAGATATAGAAATGATCACAAGAAATCAAAGAAACATTACATAGATGTCATTTGGCTCTTATCTGAAATTTGTAAAAAAAAAAGTGTAAAAAACTAGTGTTAATCTGATCTCTTTTCTTTAATTTTTTTTAAACTGTACAATGATAAGTGGTCCCTAGTGCGATTAATTATGAAAAATATATAAATGATATGCCAGCCTAGCCTTGTACAGGAATTTCTTTTGATCTGCCTGTACACTTGATATATGTATTAATAAAGAAATGGATATACATTCTCCATTGCATCTAGATCTAATTTGTTTTCAGTTGTGACTTTTCTGCAGCATCAAATACAAACAACTGTACCATATTATCTTTACAAATATAAATACTACGGTACTTACGGTACTGGAAAAAAAGGGGCACATCAACAGCAGGCAGAGGTCCTTTTTATGGTAATAAAAATGATCAGAGTATACATGAGTATGATCTGCAACAGAAAAAACAGTATTTCTTTTACATCTTCACATAAGATTCTTACAATTTGTCAAGATTCCCTTCTTTTGCTCAAGCTTATTATTATATTTGTATTGTGTTCTTGCCATCTTCTTCAGTCAAGCTGGTCTAGGATTAAGTTGCTTTGATCAGCCAGATCTAGATCTAATCACTGCATTCTGTTGTCACTTTCCATTAGCTTAATTTGAATCTGTTATGATGCATCATGATCAAGACAATTTAGATGTAGATTCTAACTATGTACTCGATATCTTCCATCGAAATCTAGTTTTACTTTAAGTTTACTATAATTATTTTTTTTTAAAACTACATACAACTATTCTTTAAATATTTATATGTTCAACTGGCGGCATTAAATGCTAGAGCTGAAATCAAAGCAAAACCAACAAGCTGACTGACACTTCTGACACTGACAGACGTGATTTGCGATACCTCCCTTTTATGATGCAAAGATCTTTTCATATCAGTTTTAGGCGTCTCATTCATGATCTTCCCAACCTCTAATCATCGGGAAAGAATAAAGTGACACAATAAAGTCTTCCATGATTGATCCCTTATGGGTTAAACAATAAACTTTAACGCAACATGTCGGCGTTTCTTCATGGTTAGCAATAACTAAATGTAAACAATGACGGATGAACGTCCCAATGCTCGGTTTGTCGAAAAGTTGCCAAGGGAAGTCATTCCTATTTCACTCATTTATGGAAAGCCCTATAGCTTGCAGAATGTGAATCGTGCAATCAAAATTAAAAAAAAAAAAAAAAAAAAATTGGATGAGATCATAATCACTAGATCTAGAGATCTAGATCGAGATTTAACACGATATACAAATTATATTTTGAACGACTTAATCAAGTGATGCTGTGTTGCACACAAGCTGGTCTTGCCCACAAAGTATACCTCAATGACTCAAAACACACAACACCACTCTATAGATAGAATCAGGTCTAGGCACTAGATCTAGATCTATTATTTTACATCAATGAATAGAGCTAGATTTGATCTATAGCTTTTCGATTAGTAAGCTTATTAGAGACTAAATCCAGATCTAGATCTACATCTAATTAGAATAGAATTGGCATAGATCTAATACCAAGGTCTAAATCTTGATTGATTTCGTCTAAACTTTGATCTAGTGTTTAGATCTAAATCTTGTTTTGATCAATTATGATCTAGAAATCTCAACTAGATCAAGATAGATTTAATTCTAGATCTGAATCTAGATCTAGATCTAGAGCTAAACCTTAGAGATGATATCATTCTCAAATGCGAAATGTGGTGAAATCCATCGTTTATTCTAACCAATGGTATCGCTGAACTTTTGTTAGGAAAACAATACAAACTACACCCAAACACTACTTCTAGCCAAGATAAAGTTTTCAATATTTTCAACCAAGTCACCTTGAACTTTCGAGCTGTGGATAGGCTCGTCTAGAAACAATCTTTTGACATCATCGCGTCCAGTAGCGTTCGCAGATATTGAAGGATCCTCGTTATTGATTAGATCTAGATCTATCTTTTTAGCATTGAGTGCTTGTGACATCTAGTCTTGACAGCTGATCTGTGGAGAGCACAGCTGAAACTGCTTTTCAGACATTGTTTTGACAAGCCTTTAGTAGTAGATCTAGAAGGCTAGAGCTAATTACGGTTGAGCCTATTTGGTGCCTACCCCCCCCCCCCCCGCCCCCACCCCTTTTTATTTTACTTCCGAGTTCGCGGGGTCGCACTCCAAACACGGGAGTAGACACAAATATGGAATGGATCTATATGGCACATAGGTATTGGGCACTGGTTAATTATTATAACTTAATATATTAGAAACACGATGTAGGCAAGAAACTAAGACTCAAGACTTTTTGCCATGAGCGACAGACTTAATAAATTTTAAGTCTATTGCATCTTGGCAACATCAACATAATAGTATTAATTATATAAAAATCACGAAAGCGGAAGGTTCAGCTAGCACCGAGATCAGATTAAAATCCGTATCGCAACAGTCAAAACATCATTTTATTTTTTTTTTAAATGTCTTAGAACTGATAAGTGTCTAACCGGTAAATAATCAAAAACACTAAAGAAATCAAAAAGGAATATGAAGAACTGGATCTTGATCAAATCGAAAAATACTAGCCAAATTTTCGAACTCAATTAGCTCTTTGTCAGGGCAATATAGAAAACATATAAAATGTAAATAGAGTATTGCTGTAGACAAAAGAGAATGTTAATTAAACGGGATTTGTCCCATTTCTGCTGTATAGAGGATAATAATGCACCATCTATCAAAGCAAGGGTCAAGACATTTTTACTTCTGACCAGCAAATTCATGGCGGCAATACATAGACCTCTTAGGACTCTGAAGCGACTCTACCAATTAGTGATAAGGGTGAGGGAGCATAAACTGGTTAGAAAATGTACACGGATGCCAAGTAAATGGCAAAATAAGATTTAGAAATCATGGAGAGGACTTAGGAATGCGAAGCAATCATGTTTGAGAGCCCGATATAAAACCTTCATTTGAAAGTTTTCTCGTTGAAAAAACGTTAATTCGATTTTCTTAAAATCGTGTTTGAAGTACAAATATAGTAAACTCATGCAAGGTATCAAAATCAAAGATGGTGGGCGCTGCTTTGGCAACCATGAGTGATGTCACATTTTTGTCATTGTTTTTCTGCAGTTTGTCCGTGCCAAAACTGATGATAACGACAAGGACGAGACTATGCTACCAGGTGGTCATATGATCTATTGCTACCGGGTGGTCTTAATATTGTAACTAAATGTAAAATGATACTTTAATAAACCGTATATCTCATCTTACCCTAATCCTAACTCTAATCCTGACTCGAACTTAGCCTTAACTTTAACTCCAATCCTAACCTTAAACCATACCATACATAAATCTAACCCTAACTCTAAATCTCATCCTAATCCAGGTGTAGTGTGGAACTTCTCCTTTCTAGAGTTTAGAATTTAGATCTAGAATCAACGAGATCGAATCCAATGTACTGAATCAAAATCAGATCATGTAATTTGTTCAGTCAAAAAGAAACACCAGGTTGCAATAGACCACTGAGTCTATTTTGATCACTTGGTTGCAATATTCATTAGGTAATGATTATTATTATGGGACCCCAGCGTTTTCCAAAATGATTGAAAGGACACTCCCCCCCCCCCCACACACACACACCCATCCGTTGATTATTTAAAAATCAATTATCGCAGATAGACTATTTCAGCCTTTTTCATCGAATTCACCATGTATAAATTAGAGAAAACACTATAAAAAATCGACGTTGCCCAACGGATGCTGTAGAAAACGCCGCTATCTTGGATTTTAGCATCTCCAAAACGGCTTGGTTTGAATATCTCCTCCGCCAGTGGAACTTTATAAAACATTGTGAACATATGGTTTACAACGTGGACACAATATAGAAAACATTGCCTGTTTTCAGCTCGTCATATTTAAAAACTACTTATTTAAATGTCTTTGAAAATGCCATGGCGCGAAATTTTAAATTTCCTTTTTTTTTTTTTTTTCACATACTGAAAACTTATTTTTCTCTAAAAAAAATGGGTCCTGCGTGCGGAAGTGTTTTATTGTGTTTTGTTTTTATTTTTGTTTTGTTTTTGACATGATTTCAATTAAAATAGCAATTGCCAAATGCTGTTTGAATCTGTTTCGAAAAAAAAAAAAAAAAAAAGAAAGTAGATACCAAATTGTGCGGGGGAAAAAAGTCAGGTTTTGAAGAAAACGTGCTTTTTCTTTTCCAGGGAAAAATTTACAATAAGAGTTTGCTATACCTCAGAACCACCCCCCTTTATATATATTGGCCTTCTCTCCATGACTTCTGTGATTTTGTAGTCTTTTCCTTTTTTTTCTGGACATATTTCTTCTCGAGTTTTGCTCCCTGCATTAAAGTCACTTCATAGAGTCACTTCCGGGTCCTTGAGGGCTATATGTGGCCTCCATATCTTTCTTTGCCAAAACCAAGCGTGTCTTGGCCTTTACTGTGGTATATAGTACACAAGTAAGCTCTGAAGCAGCAGAAGTAAAAGAACATTTTACTATTTATAGCACGCAGAAATTCATTTCAGAGGGCCTTGTGAATGTTTTCATTGACAATATACATGATCGTGAGTTGTTTTCGCCTCATAGTGCTTATCCAAAGTCAATTCTTGGCATTGGGACTCAAGCTATTCCTGGACGATGTTACAATCAAATATTTTATGTATCCTTGGCCTGGATACAAGCGAGAGGGGGAAGAGGGGAGGCTGTAAGACATCACAGAAGACTTGGCAGTTCTCGTGTATTTGTTCTTGGCTTCTGTCATTCTCAGTGATTAGGCGACAGGTTGTTTTCTCCAGTCTTTGATGTTATCCTCCTAATTAACGTTGTTCTTGTTCTCTCTTCCCATCTGGTAGGGATCTAATAACTTGCATGATGGGTTTCGTTAGACCTTAATGATCTTGTGACAGACTATACTAAGATTTCTTATTTTCATAGTAAAGAATTAAAAAAAAAATTGTCCTGTAGTTCAATGACATCGCTGACGTGATTGCGGATGTCCTCTGCAATGAGTATTAATCAAATAAAAATTAACAAATTAAACAGTAGAACAAGAAGTAATGACGTATAAAACACGACACTTTCAGCTTTATACTTTATGAAATATTTTCTTTATTTCCTTTTTTTCTGTAAAACACGATTACATAAAGATAAATAATAAATACAATCTGGGCAAATATATGTAACGATTCTCTCTGACCTCATCCATTAATTCATAAACTTACATACCGGAGACTGCCTGTGTTTCTCAAGAAACTGGCATAATCTTTTATCGCCAGATGTGGTTATTTATTCTGTATTTTTCCGATCAAAAGAGCTAAAATTTTTGGATATTGTTAATAGACCTAATGAGAAAGAGAGCACTTGCGAATTGTAAAGCAGTCGTCTGTTGTCTCATCCTGGCTATTCTAAAGTTTGTACCAGAGAAGAATTGATATGGATGTGATCAGTGTTAGGGCGCCTACAGATTTAGCGATTGATCATGAGAGATCGAACGCCAAGTGATACCCCAACCGACCGGTCACTTGGGTTTTATAGCTCGCCTTTACACTTATACAAGTATTGGTTACAGCCTGTCACATTTTGTGCTTAACATGGCCGACCATGCAAGTCTAGCTATTATTATTATTATTATTTGTAATTTTTATGCTTTTAAATTTTTAGAGACAAATGAAGAAACAGGAGGTCTATTGGGATGAGAGAATGGTTAATAAAAAGAGACCAACCGTCACATATAAGGATTATCTTCGAACAGAGATCATATCCACCTAAGTTTAACAATTTCATGGTGTAGTTAAGGAGACATCTTGAGTTACTTCATGTGCTGGACTTCTCATTGAAAAACCAACGAGATCGAGAAGAGCAATATATTAGCACAAGCATCCCTTACATTATTTAGTAACTGGATGGACCCATCAGATCTGAAATTCTCCGTCTGCATCTTGGTTCAAGCACTTGGTTCATTAAGAGTATGTCACTTTAGAGTCCGATTCTTCACCGCTTCAAAGTTTGAAACTGATTGTCTTAGAAGCTCTTGATCTTTCAAAAAAAGTAGTAATAAAAAAAGACAATAGCTTTGGCTCATATAGTTTTACTGCATCAGCACCAGAAGTTTTAGTTTTTGATTTTTTAGTTCTCTCCTCAAACAATTTTTCAAAGTTATGGATGTTTTTAACAAGTAAATCCTTAGTCGCAATCTGGTCAGTCGATAATTTATATTAGAATCAATGTAAATTCCCCCTCTCATTCAGTGGAGGTTCCAGTTTGGATTATTTCCACAAATGTATTCAACTGCATTCGTGAGCTTGTTCTCTTCTTGTGCGCGTTTTCTTTCCATCATTCTGAGGCAGTACCGTGGAATTTTACTGCTTCCTGTAGGAGAGAAATGGAAGCACTAACTAATTGACTAGCAAAACTAGAAGGAAAAATAAAGAGGCATTCATGATAATGTAATGTTATAATTATACAATCCTAAAATTATTTTTAAAAATACATAATATATTATAATGTAATATAATGCAAAGTAATGTAATCGATGAACGAATGTAATATAATAGAATGTAATATGATAATATATACAAGATAACACATTATAATGACAATATAATATTTGTAAAAATACTAGAGGGGTAGTTGGTATCTTTCAAATGGCTTTTATATGTTTTCATGGTAGTTTTGGTTCTTTTGAGAAAAACTTCTTAAGTCATCCCTCATTTGACAGAAAGTGGCATTTGGAGCAGAAAAATTTGGAGCTTTATATTTTTCCTTTCTTTCTCTTTTTCTCTATCTCTCTCTCTTTCTTTCTCTCTCTCTCTCTCTCTCTCTCTCTCTCTTTCTTTCTTTCTTCTAACGAACAGGATTGAGTGTGAAAATGAATACATGAAATATGTCCATGAACAAACATTGTTTTCTTCTAATATCCTGAGCCAACGTTTGCACCTTTCGATCTATAGTAAGTGTCCATGACATTGTGCTAAGCAGGTGCTATAATGAGCTACAGATGAACGATGGATGAAAACGTTTAAAAAAAAATTGGACGTATATTTACATGTGTGGTATAAAACGTAACTGAGAATGAAATGAAGATACATTAGAGACGGTGAGAATAACGTTAATAGAGAGAAGACATTAGCAAAAAAAAAAAAAGAAACGAAGAAACGGACAAACAAACAAAAACAGATAGCCATTTTGGTTGTCAGCCAAACTACTTTCCTTTCCCCGATGCAAGAAATCTAACTGAGGCACTGAAACTCTTGTTTTCCGAAACATTAACCAAAGAAAATTTTGAAAAAAATTCACCAGTTAATGAAAATGTCTCTCTCTTACAGTAATTTTTCTTTTCTTTTTTTTTTTTTTAAATTTGCGTTCATAATTTTTTTATTCACCTATTTCAAGTAGTTAATTAAAATATCTTCCCCTCCTTTATAATGCTTGTCTCATATCCGTTGTACTTGGCAAAGGGAAGAAACTTAGCTGAGTGAAATAATATAACTTATTGTCGGTGAAATTGAGTTTGCATTCTTTGTTTTGTTACTATAACAGACATGAAGACGAAAACAAACAAACAAATAAACAAAATAAAACCATTCTGTTACCCCTTCTTTGTTCCTCCATTTCTGTTTGGTCATTGCTCGTGGTTTAGATTTACATAATCGCCATATTACGTATAAGAGAAGTAAAAGACCTGCCGCCTTGATTATTGTCCAGAGTTTGTCTACAAATACAAAAACCGCATGGCATACAGGAAAAGTTGAGGAAATGTATCAAGTAATTTATCTGGATTATGGAGAGTTGCGCTTTTTTTGTGATATTGGGGAAAACAAACAAAAAAAAGCAAAAAAAAAAAAAAAAAAACACTCATATAGAATCCCATAATTATATTTATGCACGAAACCAGGAATGATGTCTATCAAAATTTAAGTTATTCCAGGAAAATTCTCTGCACTC